>JBCEWB010072244.1:0-13187 GCA_039654565.1 Peronia peronii | reverse complement strand
AGCAAAAGTAATGTAAAGAAAAGTTAGAGCCGTGAAAAGAAGTGTTGATGAGTAGGTTTTAGCCCTGAAAAGGACTGGTAATGCTTTAGTCCAAAAAAGGGCAGCTGAGTAAGTTTTACCCCTGAAATAGTTTTAACTCTGAAAACAGATAACAAAAGCCATCACATAGTCTGTGAGGATATAAGCAAGTTAACCGCAAGTGAAAAAAAACAACAACAAACAAACTAGCACGATGTAGAATCTGGCCTATCCTGCCCGGTCATAACACCGGCGCAGCGCTCTATTATAGCATAACCTACACACTTTGTAATACATACAGATCTAACTCGTGTACTAGTACATTTATGTGTGTACCTGTACTATAGGTTCTGCTAGGATGCTTGATTATCAATCGATTGTCAGCAGTGCTGGCCCTGATACACTGTTTATCCCCCCCCCCCTCCCCGGTGTACACATGGCCTACTTACGCTGCATTCGAGGCACAATACATTGTCTAACCCCTCTCACCCCATCTGCAGCGCTGTCTCTGTTGTTTTCAAACCGCTGGCATCCGTGTTGGTGGAAACCATGTGGAGATGACAACAGCCAATTTTTACCTTTGTGGCAGTGCTGACCAGTTCGATTTAAGGGGATAAGCGGGTAAAAAAAACAAAAAAGAAATTGTCAAATTTTTTTACTACTGAGTACAGCCATACCAAATAGCCTATTGCCCAGACTGATAATCAGAAAATGTGCGTGCCAAATTTGAGTTCTATAGATTGTATACTTTTTGAGATTTTAAGACTTCTAAATTTTTTTTTTTAAATCTTAAAATCTCAAAAAGTATGCACTCTATAGGGCTCAAATTTGGCACACACATTTTCTTATTAGTCTGGGCAACAGGCTGTTTGGTATGGATGTACTCTGTAGTAAAAATTTTTGACAATTTTTTTTTGTTTTACAACCTGTATTTTATTGGTGAGCATTGAGTGTCAATTTTTTAAAAATTTATATAAATAAAGATAAGTGTAAAAGACAAAACTAACCAGCTTATTGCCCCAATATGACCCTAAATTAAGTATTGACACCATAAATAACCCTGTAGATAAAGTAGTTTTTGAAATTTTAAGACTCTACAATTAGTGTTTATTTTCAAGATGGTCGCCGTTTCCATGGAAACCATCATTTAAAAAAAGAATTTGAAAGTGAAAAACATCTTTCCCAGTCATACACCACAACATGTCAGCTTCTCTTCTTAGTCTGATGAAATAACAAATCTGAAATTTTCACCCGCTTACCCCCTTAACGGAAACACATGGTGATGGCTGTGATTTATGCGAGAGGCATTTAATAGGCGCAAAGAGGAAAAAAAATATTGTTTCGTTTTTATTCGATTTATCAAAAATTCGTTTTATCAGAGTTCAGTTTGCGTGGACTCGACTGTATATTGTTATACATTTAGTCCTCTGTTCAAGAAAGTGATCAGCAAGGGTGATGTATTAAATCTGGAGTGGTATTCCCAATGAATGTGTGAATGAAAATAATTGCAAGTGAAATGAACTGAGAAATTGCCCAGGATGTGGAAGTATGAACCACTCCAATGTTAATGTATAGACTGTCGATCTGCTTGTTTTCTGATTTATTTGGGTTAAATGCATTGTAAGATATAATGGCAGCATAAATATATACATATTTCTTCAGCATCTGAATAATGCTGATTCACTTCATTCTAGTGTTTCTAGCACAACAAAGTCAGTCAACTAAGAAGTCTTCATGAGGGAACATTTTTCTTTTCCAGATGATCCTGCTAGCGCATTCCAGCCCCAGAAAGATTTTGAGCCATATGGGCCAAATGTAGGTATACTTTGACAGAAATAATCATTGTATTGAGCATTATGATAAAAAAATAAACTTGTATACAGTATGAAGACATTTTATGTTGCAAATTATGTGAGAAACAGATTGGTTTCCATTGAAAAACTTGTGAAAAAAATCACACAACAAAATGTCTTACTGGATATGCAAAATAGCAGAGAACGAATGACAAAAAATTGTCCAAAACAAAAATAATTGTCTTACTTTAGTAAATGACACGTAAAGAAAATATAGAAGTAGGGAAAAATAAACTGCCAATTCACATAGGATTTCATCTTTAGAAACGTATTTTATGAAAGGAAAAAAAAAAAGATTTCTAGTATCACTTTTTACTAGCAGGCCTCGCCATCCATGATGAAGCTGACTCAAGTATTCCTTGGGTGGCTTTGGGAGGGGGGGTACCAGGATTGGCTGGTTTCAGCTCAAATGTTGATTTTCATTGTTTTTTGTTTTTTTTTTCTGTATTTTGAGAAAGAAGAAATCATTTCTGTACAAGATTATAGCTCCAGATATTCCTATGACTGAAGTAGTGTTTATTGCAGATTTTTTTTATATAGAGGGGGGATAGTCAGAATTCAGCAAAATTCCCTATCAAATTGGGGGAAAAGATGGTATGGCCAAATCTTTTATTCTGCCCCTATTGATAGCAGCAACTGCTGAATTCAACGTGGATCTTGTGAGCATTTCTGTTGTTCAAAAAAAATCACTGGATTTTGGTTGGGGAACATATTCATTCAGATTCAGTGAAGTGACAGAAAGTAAATGTCTCTACAAGAATATATCAGCTTACCAGATAGCAAATACAGACACCAAGGCCACATTTGAGACCCAAGAACAAGCCCTCCAGGGAGCACTAGAGAGAAAAAGCATCATATTTCATGGCCTATGGTTACTTTGATATTTTCTCTCCCAAATTGCAGTTTTGTGTACGTTGAAGATTTTGCAATGTGTTTTACAGTCAATAAATTTTATTTTTTGCATTTTTCTCAAAGCTTTACTTTTTTTGCCTTATTTTTCTATCTCTTCCAAAACTTACCCACATATTTTCATCATATTTGACCCACGTACTTTCCTTGACATATAAAAAAAGTAACAAGAGCTTTTTGTTGTATCTGTTTTACCTGTTGAGAAAATGATTTTTAATAAATAAAAATGGCAGTTTTGTACAAATTTGATATGTGGCGTTTTCAAAAATTCCTAAAAAAAAATTTTAAAAAAATCAAATTCCTTTCTGTCATATTTTAGATTTTAGATATTAGAAGTTGAAAATGATATGCAAAGTTTGGAATGATTTGGTTTGGTAGTAATGGCGGAGACAGATTTTGAAAAACACTGCAAAATCCAAGAAGGCGGCTGTTTCTATGGCAATCAGACTCATTAGAAAGTTTCCAAAGACATATTCTGAATCAGCCAATTACACATGCACACAGTAAAATGACCTAAGGTCAAAAGCCAAACATAAATAAAAGTTTCCATCTGACCTACCCTTAATATTCTTAATGGCCAGAATTCTAGGATGCTTTGATAATGAAGGTAAATACTCATCACCAATTGTTTTATTTTCAAATAGTTTGCTTTATGAGTTTCGTGATTGTGAATAACCAAAATATGCAGCAGCCAGGATTCATTGCTTCTCAATTCTTGTCTGTCCTCAGCTGTGCACCAAGTCTGGCATCTTGTGTAATGTCTCTTTGATACCCTCTCTCAATTCCTGTTTGTCCTCAGCCATGCAGTAAGTCTATCTGGCATCTTGTCTAATTTCTCCTTGATACCCTCTCTCAATTCCTGTCTGTCCTCAGCCATGCAGTAAGTCTATCTGGCATCTTGTCTAATTTCTCCTTGATATCCTCTCTCATTTCCTGTCTGTCCTCAGCCATGAAGTAAGTCTTCTGGCATCTTGTCTTATGTCTCCTTGATACCCTCTCTCAATTCCTGTCTGTCCTCAGCCATGCAGCAAGTCTATCTGGCATCTTGTCTAATGTCTCTTTGATGTTCTCTTTTTCTCTTCAACTTTCCCCCACTGATAAAGTGTTTCAAAATTGTTCTCTTTCCTTATATGGCTAAACAGTTTAGACTTTTTACTATATATACCTATCTACAGGTAAATTCAGAATTTTATCTCGGATGGCTGGACCATTGGGGAACTCCTCATTCTAAAATTAGTGCAACCACAGTGTCGAAGAGCTTAGACCTGCTTCTAGGCTATGGTGCAAATATTAATATGTGAGTGTGCAAATGTGAATTAGAATAATAAACAGCTCAAACTTTAACAGATGTTACCAGAATTCATACATATCTTGCCTTCATTACCCCCATTGTAGTGTTAGTATCCAGGAGATTAGACCTATCATATGTAAGTACTATGACATGAATAAATGTATTAAACAGCTGAAGTCTTGATGGATACCAACCATATTTTTCACCCCAATCTTTGTTCACTAACAGGTGCAATATTTGTTTTGAAGAACTGAGGCTTGCTGTAGCCTACAGTGTAAACATCAATATCTGAATGCGAAAATATGGCTACTAAACAATTTATAAGCATTTTCTACCTTCATTTCCCCACATGTGCAAGGGTATTATCAACATAGCTAAACTTGTTTTAACCTATTGAGTGAACATTAACATCTGAGGGCTAAACACCATACAGTGTTTACATTTTTCATTTACTACAAGAATCCTCACATCCTATACTATCAATGACCAATTTAATATCATATCTTTCATGATTAAAGATTAAAGCAGTTGCATTCTTTCTAAGGGCCCTGTTCTTTGTAACTCCTTTTGCTCATTATTTTAATTCATTTTTTGTTTACTTTGTTTTTATATTTAAGGCATGTACATTTGTTTTCTTTTATCAACATCTAAAATGAAACTGATGGTTTTCTTGTCATATGATTTACAGGTACATGTTTGTAGGAGGTACCAATTTTGGCTTTTACAATGGTGAGTTGTTCTTTTGGCTATTTGTACTAATTTGAATTCTTCTGCAGATTATTACCATCAAAGAGACTATTTGTCAGAGATGTTTGTGCTCTTTTATACACTGATTTATAATATACACTATCACAGGAAATTGTATGACATTTCATTAAATGATACATTTATACACTTATGAGATGAGAAGAGTTATTAGTTTTTCTGTCTCTAAGCTACCATGAAATGGTGAATGAATTAGAATTTTAAAAGGAATCAGTTGATTTTTTTTTCAATTAATTTAAATTTTGTTTTTGATTAAAAGAGCTCAAAGTATTTAATGCCAAAACATATGTTTACACAGATCCCTCTAGTTCAGCCTATATGCCAGAGGAGTTTGATATAGTTTAAAAAAATGGTTGCAATACCAAATAAAGATTGAAGTACTATAGGTAGTGTTTAAAGGTTTTATATATAAATATGGAGATTGCTTTTGCTGTAGCTTATCCATTTCTGATACAGGTGCCAACAGTCCTCCTTACCAGCCTGTGCCAACAAGCTATGATTATGATGCTCCTATTAATGAAGCTGGTGATATCACCCCCAAGTTTTATGCCTTGAGGTCTATTATTTCTAAGGTACTAGTTAAATGATTTATGTTTTTGTTTTGTGCCCATTTGTTTCTGTCATCAGACTCATCTTTATTTTTCTGTGTTATCCTCACAGCTGCAGGGCACACGAAAGAAGGATTATTTCTGTACAGGCAGGTTAATATGATGTGCTGTCTCTGTAACTGTTTTCATGTATTTCTTTTTTGTGACATGTCTTGCCATGCCAGAATCTGCCAATGAAATTGGCATAGAAAAATAAAGTGTTGTACAGGGTTCGAAAGATGCTGTAAAAAGCTGTAAATATGACTATCGTGATGTTTAATGTCCATGATCATAACTTCCAACAGCCTGCTTTCTTCTTTGGATCTGCAAGTCTGTTCTATCCTGCCTGATTATGCCTTTGCAAACAAGAGCACCAGCTGCCTACTGTTTTTACTCATAGTTTTCTCCCGTGTTTGAAACATTTGACGCTTACACTTACGGTTTTTGTAAGCCTTTCAACCTCCTGTCATGGTGGTTATCTCAGATTTGACACTTCTTTTCACTACACCACCAGGGAATGCAACTTGTTCATTCTTATACATGTTTCTCACGCATCAGTAACTTAAAAACTCTAACTTCATTGTATTCTGTCTTGCTTTTATTCTATACATCCTAAGTCTAGTTATGTCAGCACAAATGAGTATACTGTATTTGTATTTCATGTGTAATTGTTTTTTTTGTTTTTTTTTCTTTTGGACAGTATTTGCCCTTGCCCAAAGAGCCAATTCCTTCAAACAACGGCAAAACAAGATATGGAAAAGTTCCCCTGGAATTTGTGAGGGCTTTTTTTTTTTTTGTATTTTCGCGCATTTATATGCTTATTCTGATTCTTCTGCCAGTTGTCCTGTCTTTGCATAATCTTTCTGTATAACCAAAAGTGCATTTGTATAGATTTGTATAGGATGACAAGTCTGTGCGTTTACAATACAAGCAGAAGTACAAACGTTATTCCTCAGTTCTTACTAAGTTTATCGTTCTGAAAGAAATACAGTCATCTGATTTTACAGGCTGACACCTAGAAATATGTATTTTATTGACTATGTTTCAAATACATTTTTATTTTGACATTATGTTGATCACATTTTGAGAAAAATGATGAAGCTAAGTTTTATAGGTATATTTGCATAGCATACATGTTAGTTCCATGTCACAATTTATAGGTATATTTGCATAGCATACATGTTAGTTCCATGTCACATTGCATCATGTAAATTTGTAAGTCATATGGGCATCACTGACCATTTTCCTGTCTTTCTTATTTATTTGTGCCTAATTTGTACAGCATTACAGTAACTTATATTCTAACTCGGAATGTTAATGGATTCACAATTGCAATCTATTTCTAACCAGGTAATGACTGTACAAGAGGCTTTGCCACACCTAAGTCCAAGTGGGCCAGTGACATCTTTATATCCTGTACCAATGGAGAAAATAAGATTTGTGAGCATTGGTTTTTTTTGTGTGTGTGTTTTTTACTCAAGCTTTGTTTTATTTTTGTTTCTGTTTTCCATTGTTGTTAATTTGCTAGTGAAATAATGTAATTACTGTATCCTCTCTATTTTTATTATTACACTTTTTTTTGTGTATCATTTTTTTAGTTTTGAGTAAATATAGCTTGCTGAAAATAATTCTCTTTGAATGAAAAATATAAATTACATATCAAAAAAGTTTCATTAAGTTTTACTCTCCAAATATATTTTGGACAAGAATTAGGATAAGAAAATTTTTGTCTTGTTACATGTTCTTGTTTCAAATTTAAATATTATTAGTCAAAATAATATCACTAGATGAAGAATATTTGGTATCACTGAATTCTCATCGAGTTCATGTCATGACATATGATTTTAAACTCTGTTTCCGCTTCGTACTGTCTCAAAATATGTCAATTTATGATAACTTTGTCCTATTCTGTTTCAGTATAGTGGCTTCATTTTGTACAGGTTTCAGCTGACAAACAACTATGTAAATGCAACCATTTTACATACACGAGGCATCAGAGACAGGGCAATGGTTATGGTTAACTCTGTAAGTGATCACCCTCCTCTCTCTTCTCACTTCCATCTGTCTATTTTTTACCAAAGCTATCTCTCCAAAATAATGAGTGTATTTTCTTTATCTGAACACCTTTGTACTTTTTTCAACATAATATATTTTGAAAAAGCTCAAAATCAAAGGATGTGTATCATATCTCAAAACATGTACTTCTATAGTGAATTATTAGGATTGGCACAATAAAGAGATTATCAAATTAATAGATTTTTTTTCAACAGAAAGAAGCTTGCCATTAAATAGTATCATATGTACATACAGATATCAATGACATACCATATAAGCGTGATTTAGAAACTATTTGTAGTTACTCCTTATCAAATTTGCTTTCTGAAGGTACAATTGTCCTTTATGACTCAGTGGATAAATTTTTTTATTCTAAGAATTTTTACACCAAAATCGAGGTTCTGTCTTTATCCATTCAAAAGGTATGGCTTTTCAAAGTGTTGGATTTTCCGTACAAATTCACTATAGGTTGAGAAGCCAAATTTAAAGAACCATATCTCAATAATTTATCACCAGGGATCAGTCAAATTTCTCACACATAAAGGCACATAGATAACAGACCCAATCTTTTTCAGACATGGATTAATTATAAGATGGTCATTTATTTAGTCAAAAATGTGCGGAGAGCCAGTCTGCATCAAATCAGCAGGGGAGGTAAAAAAGATGAAAAATGGATAACTTCAGAAATTCATATAAAATTAATGGTTAAAAATAAATGCTAGTACTATACACTGTTTGAAAGCTTATTTCAAGCTCTTTCATATAAAACAGTACAAAAGCTTAATTTAAGTATACAGTGTAGCCTTTTCTGTGCTAAAACCCCCAAATTTCTAGAAATGCAAAAAAATGACAGGCTTTGAAGTACACTCTAATATGTTCGTGGGATCTTTGCAGCTTTTGTAAATTTGTACCTAATGTTGAATTTATTCTTCTATGATTCTAGAACTGAAAACCAAAAATGAAAGCACATGAAATATTCAACCATTGAGCCATTATTGAAATTTTTATGAAGTTGAACATAATTGTTCATCCCTCTTAAATTTACCTATGACATACTATGAGTATGTAAACTACAGCAGTTGTTTGCATCAAAACCAGATAAATTCCCACTTTTGTTGTGATTGTGAGTGATCCCATGATGGATCTAAATCAATGAGTCATAACTTTACAACAAATGTAAAAAACATGGTCAACACACACAAAATCATTAAATGAGGGGGGGGGAGTGGGACATCGGCAACATAACTGTGATTACTCATATGGTTAGGTTTATTCAGTGGGGAAAAAGAAAAGCAGTCTTGGGCCAAGTGATGACTGGATCAGGAATGATGGACACATGCATCGATGACCATATACTGTCCATAGATGGGTGCACATGAACGAACACTTTGGCATGTGGGCAGGAGGGGCAGGTGGGTTATCACACTACATAATGTCGGAAGACATCATGTACTATGGAGATCTACAGTCAGCCTTTGCAACAGCAGCAGGCAGGACCACTGATCATAACAGTGTGCTGGAGAAAGCATTCCTTTCTGGATTGTGAGTGAAAACAATACCCAGTACAACCAAGTTGATTTTTGAAAGCACATTTACAGCACTTATGCGCAGTGAATAACATCATACGCCATAAGCGACCAGCTGCATGTGAGATATGGTGTCATTAGTGACCTGGTGACACTTTTTACATTGTCATCGATGAAGCACCACCCGTTAAAATAGTTTCAAACTTTAATATTTGTCAAGAAAAATGGTTGCACTTTAATTTGATTAACTTTCATTCAGCTTATTTTGTTCATTTTTGTTTTCTCCATCATTTTTCCACAGAAACTCGATAAAATTTCATGAATTTTATATATTTCTTATCATTGTACCAAAGTAGAGAATGTTCAGTTTTCCTGCCAATAGTAGAGTCTCGATTAAGCCCATCTCCCGGAAATTTCGTGTGTCTATTTTTAGAAGGGAGGCCGATATCGAGCTGCGCCCGCTTGCATTCAATGATCGCAAAAAGCAAAGAGTTAGTTTCGGGGTAAAGAACATTTTGTTTTTGCAAGAATTTCTACAGAACAGAGGTGTCTCTGTGTAATATCAATTTTAGAGATACACACATAGGCCTACATAGATTTAGATATATCTATCTATGGCTCTGACATCCCTTCCTCCCTCTTAATATTTTGTCTGCCAGTGCATTGAATCCAGACTAGGACTTAGATCTAAATTACATAAAATGTTTATTCGTTCATTTGATAAGCCTTGCATTTTACGCATCTAGGCGATTTCTTTTTCATTCATCTAGACTAGATCGAGATCTAGATGTGGTGAGATCTAAACTCTTGACCAGTTGATGGACTTTTTTGTAAATCTAGATCTGCTTTAATATGAGCCGAGATCAGCCATAAAATGTGAAATGAAGGTAATAAATTTGTATTATCGTTAGTTTTATTTATTATGCATTTTCACAATAATCATGTTTGAATTCAGTTAATATTAATTATAATAATAGCATAATAATATTATGCTTTTCATTTCACCGTTTGAGCACTGTCAGGTAAGCTTGTTTTGTTAGCTTTACGATACCAAAAGGTGGAGAAAGATGAGAACAATATAATCAAGATACAGCAAAACTCTGCTCACACAAGTATGACTTAACTAACACAATGCCCTTTCAACATACTCTTGTTCACAAGACCTTAGATTAGGCCCACTGTTTTGTTTTTTTTTAACACTGTGGGAAAAAAAACAAAAAACACCATGGATAACATCTTGAGTATGTTAATGCGGTGTTGGGGTTTTAGTACAGTAGAACCTGGATAATAAATTATATCTACACAAGTTCTCTTCCTGCACAGTTCAGTTCTCTTCCCTCTTTACTTTTGTTGTTTACACCTTGATATAAAGATACCTTGATATTGAGTATAAATTCTATACATTTATCCAGATTCTGGGAGTAGCAGTATCTTTGAAAGTAAAATATATTGACTTAGATCAGCCACATAGTACTAAATGATATATAGATCTAGATCTAAATCTAACCCCTGCCAGATAAGTTAATAATATTGTGAATTTAAACTATAGATAAACAATGCGAATCTTGCTGTTGCTTTGTTAAACATAAGCGCACACTCAAAACAAACACTTTCCTTTGAGCACAAGGAATGATGGTAACCAATGTTGCCGATATGAAGCTGGCTATGCGGGCGATTACATCGCCTTATACACTTCATACATCTTTCTCGTTGTGTTTTGGGCTGTGGAAATCATTTGAAAGTCACCACTTTCATATCCTCGTGATCTTTTCGCCTTGAGTCGCTTTACTCATGCCCCAAGAGCATGTTTTGTTAACCATCCGCTAGATTCAAATCCTCAATGAATAGGCTTTGGCCTGATTGTTTCAGCGCAGTGTGGTCGGCTAACCCACCTTCTAAAAATAGACGCCGGGGGTTTCGCAGAATGCACTAATTGAGACAAGTATTGTTGCATTTTTTTATTGCTGCATTGCATGGTGCTCAAGTGATTATAGAGAAAAAAAAAATGATATGAAAATTGCCTCTCTGTTGCATTGGAAACCTATGACAGTGATCTTTTTTTTAACATCCTTCTTTTGTAACCAAGAAAGCAATTGCCTGATAATTTATATCAATCAAGAAAAAAAAGGAATCCTTTTCTTTTCATATGCAACACTTTTCATATGCTTATTTTTTTAAAAGAAAATTCACTAAAACACAACAGCAAAGAGTTATTTTTTCTTTTTTTAAATAACATGTATCATAAAACAGCTGTTGACGGTCAGTTTGGAGGAGCTGTTGTTTCTGTAGAGCAGATGTCTTTCAGGCTGGAGCTGGTTTAAATAATTTTGTATTTGTTGTCATGCTATATCTCATAGTGACAAGCTCTTTGTCATGATGTATAGTGCAAATTAATCTTTGACATAATACTGTAGTTGAAATATTTTTTTGTAATTGAATGTCATTCATCTGTAGAAATATCAACATCTCTATTTCCCATCTAACAAGGACAGTATATGTATCACTCTAAAGAAATTCTATCAGATGATGAGTTATTGAATGAATGGAACATTTTTAACATAACGTTCTGAAGAGATGCTTATATCACTGCTCAACATTTCAAAATATCAAATGAAATTTAGGAATATATATGCTGGAAATGGGTGGCAGGTATCAAGGTTTGTTGATATGTGTATTGAACTCAAACTTGCAAATTTTTATCATATCATCATTTTTCCCGGAATAAGCCTAACACATAATTTCTAGTTAGCTTGGATCGTTTGCAGGTTCCCTTTGGAATCCTGGATCGTGAAGATGTCATGGATGTAAATATTACCGGTACAATGGGACAAAATGTGGACATCTTAGTTGAGAACCAGGGTAGAATTGGCTTCTCTACAAACATGAACTTTAATGTTAAGGTCAGTCATTAACCAAAGTGATTGTATTCACCCAATTTAATTGGTTATGAAGATGTGAACAGACAATAGATGTTATTGAAAAATTAATAAATTATGATGACTGTCTATCATTAGGGATATATTTTTATCACATTAAGATGTGTACAGAAAATAGATGTTGCCTATAAATTAATTAAGGGTAGATAGTGTTTCACATCACCAGTAATTCACAGTTTATGAATATATGCATAGACGATTTATATTATCAATGAATTGATTAAGTTAAGGACTTTTAAAGTCAGCAGTGTAAGTTTATTGTTGATGAAGATGTGCATGGATAAAACACAGTACCAATAAGTTGCCTATGGCTAAAGACCATTCATCATCAGCAGATTGATGTAAAAATGAAGAATGAAGGTTTTGTTATTTTGGAAATGGGACAAGCATGTAGATAGCCCTCGAAATAAGGCCATTGACTGGGAACTGGCCTTCCCAATGTGAACCACTATCAGTTCCAACATAAGATGATCTAACATTGAGTTCCTGCTTAACTAAATGATTTGATGTACTACATCTTTATTTTTCCTCAGGGAATTATAGAAAATGTCACCCTAGGAGGAGTTCTGGTCACTAACTGGGAAATTTACCCCATTCATCTTGAAAATATAAACTCATCCTTTGCTTCATTA
The DNA here is from genome assembly GCA_039654565.1 of Peronia peronii. Taxonomy (NCBI): domain Eukaryota; kingdom Metazoa; phylum Mollusca; class Gastropoda; order Systellommatophora; family Onchidiidae; genus Peronia; species Peronia peronii. The sequence continues at coordinate 615 of JBCEWB010072244.1, read as the reverse complement.
AGGAAATCAAGGTAAGTCTTCCCAGTAAAGATTTTTTTTTTTCAATAATACTAATTTTGCAAATCATTGAGAGATCAGTTGTCTTAAATTTACATTGTCACTGAGGCTATTTCAGCTGAGACAGCTAGTGTGATGTGGAGGATACATCTGCCCTGTTTTACAACATGTATATAGTCCCTAATCCATACTGAGCTTCACCGCAGGTGAATTATTTTCAGAACTTAATTATTATCAAGATTGAGAATGAGATGTGTCATGGTCCGGTGCTGTACTCAGATTATAGAGAAAATGACATATTTTATAGTAATATGTATTAATAGTTCATAAGAAATCATGCTTAAAAAAAAAAAGGTAAAAGTTGGTGAACCATGGTGTATTAAGGTTACATTACATCGTGCAAACCTAATTGAATGGTTTTCAACCTTTGATCAGTTTAATTTGCTTGGTCTGCAAAAACGTTCTGCTTCCTTTATCTTAAAAAATATAGATTCAAGATTCAAGGAAATGCTGTTCCAGGTTAACCCATTACTAGTTAAGGTCAAACACAGTCAGAAATCACATTCTGCTAATCAAAGGGAAGTTACTCTACTTCACAAATGATACATTCACATTTAA
>JBCEWB010072233.1:0-11719 GCA_039654565.1 Peronia peronii | reverse complement strand
TTAACAAACAAACTTAAAAACAAACTTAAAACAAAACAAAACTAAATAAAAACTCAACATATCCAGAAATGACTGTATCTATAGGGCAGCAAACTCATTGATTTGAACATTCATGGTGTTCCGGATTTTTTTTTTCACGGATAGCAGACACGTAAACAAAAAGTCAGTTTACCTTAAAAGTATCCAAAGCATCCATCGCCAGTTGGTAGCCTTCGTTTGAGTACATACACAACGCCGACAGCAATTCTACCACTTGCTTCTTGACCATGGCGTTGTTGGTGTCCATAGCTGCATACAAAGGAGAAGGTAAACGTACATAAATGTCTAATTATTGTTTTCAAAGGAACAAGACTGTCAGAGCTATCCATTAATGTGCTTTTAATCTACCTCTTCATATACCGTAGTCATTCGTCTATCCTTTTTCTTTTCTTTCCTTCTTTCGAGATAGATATCAGCTTATCCATCCATCCATCCATCCATCCATCCATCCATCCACCCATCCATCCACCCATCCATCCATCCCACCCACAACCCATCCATCCATCCATCCATCCATCTATCCATCTGCTCATCCTTTTAATCACCTACGTATTCACCAATGATAGACAAAATATAATGCACATTCCAGTCTTACAAAAATAATGAAGACACTGTCTATCTTTGACATAGGCTGATCAATATAAGACAAAAAGACAAGCCCAGACAACAAAAACTCAGACAAATGAAAGGAGACAGCGAAAAAGTGGGACAATGGAACAAACATAATTCTGGAGATAAATAAGGCTCCCTCTTTTTTCCTTTCCCCATCCCGATCCTTCTATATCCGACTCGACTCCCTCATTCTCTCGGGTCCTTCAGCTCAAATTTTGATCCACATATTTCTTAGATACACATTCTCTTTCTTCGGCAATCCATCGAGCAATCCATCGAGTTCGACGGTGTCTACGGTCTCGGGAGATCGCATTGTATTCTGGAGACCTATCGATATGTCCCCTGCTAGACAGAGAGACCAGTCTTTGAGCATCTGTATTCCATACATCCATCGTTGTAAAACAATGATTACCATAGTTGGCTGTGTCTTCATTCATGGGCCTTGATTTAATCATTATATTCTTCTTGTTGCCAACTGACTTGTCTTTGACCACTTAACACCTGAACACCACATTTTATCAGGGGCATGTAACAACTCTAGATACATGCACAACACTGTAAAATGGAACTGTTTTTCACAGCCCCTTCAACATTTTCTAACCAGCTATCTTCAAGATAACAGAAGAATTATTGATGACTTCACCTAAGCGCCGTGATACTTAGAAAGCATTCTATAAAGGTTAGGTGGCTTCTGTCGTGTTGGATATATCTGGCAGCTAAACACTTGTCTCGTAAATATGAATCTTCACAGGTTAATTGAATCATTCCCGTGCCGCCAAAACAATGAGAGAATTGCTGCTTATGCAATCAATTTCAATCCTACCAGTTTCACAGAATATGTTGCATTTCTCTCTCTCTTTCTCTCTTCTCTCTCTTTCTCTGTCCACACTCTTCATTTTCTCATTCGCTGTCGGTAAATAAATGCTTGATTTAATGCAACCAAATTTAATTTTTCCTCGACTACATGCCTCGTCAGTTCTCTCTTTTCTATAGCTCTTTTCTTCTTTCCTTCAATTTCTTTGTGAGTTTTAATTGTCTGCAATGTGCGACTTTTATTTTCATATTCTGTCTCTTTTCTCTCTCTCTCTCTCTCTCTCTCATTCACTCTCACTAATTTATTCACTCACTCACTCACTCACTCACTCATTTGCCCACCCATTCACTCACAGAAAAAAAACTATGCATACTGTGTCCCAGTCCCAATCCCGGGTCATTTGATAGGGTCAATTTTAATCTCCTGTCTCCGACGTTATGGCTGTGTCTCTCCTCCTTCCCTCCCCTCCATGTTCTCCACCCTGAATGAAACTCTTCACCCTGCTTTCATCTTGGCATCAGCTCCTTCCTCTTTCCTGATCATACTCCTCCCCCCCCCCCCTTCCCCCCAGATCCCGCCGAGGTAACTGCCCGCAGGAAGTTGAATGGCGCAGATTATTATATCATATCTGCATCCGCCCTCCTTCTCTCTCTTCCTTCTTTCTCTCTCCTTTCCTCTCTTTCTCCCTTCTTCCTCTCTCCCTTCTTCCTCTCTCCCTTCCTCATTCCCCCTTTCAGTTTTCTCCCCATCCTCATTTCTCTTCCTCCGTCTCCTGCCATCCCTCTTTCCCACTTTCTCTCCTTTCCCTTAATTCTCTCTCTCCTGTCATCCCCTATCTCTCCCTGTTAGACTAGCAGTAACAAGATTAAGACCAAGGACCAAGGAGCCCCCAGGGAGATACAGACCAGGACAGAAGACCCGACTCTCTCTGCCAGTCTCAATTTTCTCCCAAAGTTCCGAGAGTCTGAGGGCAACAGCTGGGGCGACACAAACTTCCGGATTTCGTGCCTGGCTTGCACATCCCCCTCCCCCCAACCACACACACACACTTCCTGTCTCTCTCTCCTCCTCTTGCCACCCTTCAGTTAATTCTCCCTTTCTCCTTCTTTCTTTAGTCCCATTTATCATTACCTCTTCGCAGGTCTTGTAAAATAGTCTAATGGAATTGGTTGTTAGTTCTGAGAGTGTCGCGATGTCTGAAATGATAGAGGAAGGAGGAGGAGAAGGGAGGGGGGGGGGGATGCAGGGATAGAAGGAGGGGGAAGGGGAAGGTCGTGGACAGGATGAGGCAGACAGTTATAGCGAAATGGGTGATAATGGTTTTTCTTTTAAGATGTTGGGGCAAGGAATAGTGACCTACAAACAAGAGGGCATTAGCGTCCATCAGTTTCAATTCTACTTTGCCAGCGGTATCCGTACTTTGACCCCCCCCCCCCCCACAAATGGCGTTGACGAGGGGGTAGGGGGCTGGGGATGAGGAGGGAAGGGGGTCGGGCTAATGACACTTATTAGACCCTTACACCTCTGATCAGAGGTTGGGCTAGACTGTCAGTCAGCCAACACCTGTTCTGTCTGGCTCTATCATCGCCTTGGCCCGTGTGGATATGCGCTGCTACTCGGCCAAAACCTCACATCCTGCAGGTCACTGGTTCGAGCCTCGTGTCCTGCCATCGGCGGATGGGAAGGATTCGAAGACAAGAACCTGTATTTCTTTCAGTGACTCAATGGTCCTCTGGCTTCTGGAGTAGGGAAACCCGACGTCTAGCCTTCTCGAATAAGGGCGAATATATTTCGGAGGTCCTGTGTATACGTTACACGTGTTAAAAAAATCCTTGGCAGTTAAAAATCGGATGAAGAGTAAGCGAAGGCATAGCTATCCGGGCAAAATTTTCAAATTCCAAATTTCTACCCCCCCCCCCCACACACACACACACACACACTTCTCACCAAAACTGGACACACACGTAAAACCAAGATAATCCTGCTTCCTAGGATTGAAAGGCTACATGTACAACAAAAAAGCTTTCTACTGTGCTTAAAGTGATCGAAATTTGCACCCAGCCTTATCCATTTGCCAGAGATAAAAGCATTGGCACGAACTGTAAAGACGGGGGAAAACATTTCAGCTCTTTGTTTTAAGAGACACCCACAGCAGAAACTTCTGAATTAAATAATCACGTTAAAAAAGATTTTGCGCGAGGGCAACAGATGCAAGAGCTGCCCTCATCGGACTGACCTATCAGGTAATTGTAAAACTGGAACTCCCGCATGTCCGAAATGAATTTTTGTCGTACATTTTTATGAGCACTATTCTGCATGTTATCTCTCTCTCTCTCTCTCACTCTGTGTGTGTGAGTTGTGTGTCCCCATGTGGGTGTGAATAGTTGTAAATCCACCCTGGTATAAATCCCGAGATTCTAAAATTTTGCGAAACAAAAGCTTTGTTTCATCTGTGTGTGTGTGTGTGTGTGTGTGAATGAGAAAGGAGAGAGAGAGAGAAAGAAAAAGAACGGTTGTCCAATGCATGTACAAGGTTCGTCCTTTTGAATGACTGCTCCAGACTGCCCACTCAATGCGTTTAGAGGATTGAACTATTCCCAGGCTTGGCTATGAACTGCTGTCTTACCCTGAGCAAACCTGGGGCCATAGTGTTTCCTGTCGGCCACCAAAAACTCCACACCAGCCCGTGAGTTAATACAGTCCTTGATGCACCGTGCACACTGGAACCGCAGCACGAGGCCCGTGAAGGAGCAATGGTGAGTGGCTGTCGTGCACGCTAAGCACTCAAACAACAGCTCCAAACCCTGGTGAGCTGAGTAAGAGTGAGATAAAAAGCAACCAAGGTCTCCGTGTTACAGAGAATTTCATTGATGAAAGGATGGTTCTGTCCTTGATAAGCATTCACATCGTTGACCTGAACATTAGGTGTTTATGTTATCTATTAACGGCTGCAGAGCTCGAAGGGAATACCTGGACTGGTGCATTCTATGCTTTCTTCTCTATGGTTCAGTGTTGTAATAATGAAGTCTGTTTTGTTTTTGTTGCTTTTATTGTTATCATCTTGTTATTGTATGTACTGCTATTATTGATACTGATATGACTACTCAACCACACATTTGTAATATACATTTATATTAAGTAAAGTCCGAGAGAAAGGCGGTATGGCCCACATTGAGAATGTTTTCCTGAAAAACTTATCTTTTAATACAGAAGGACATTATCTTCTCTATCATATCTCATACTAGGTCCACTAGTTGTACAAAAATTATATACCAACTCAGCTTGCTTTTATTTTAATGAAGTAATCATTTATCTGTGCAAGAGCTATCTGAAATGCCCAGTTTCACAGCTCCCATCATAAATGGAGATTGTCAAGGGTCACACAGACAGCATCCCTACCTAGAAACTCCTGGATCCAGGCACTGTCGCAAGTGGCCAACTTGTGCCTCAGTCGACACAGGCTGATAACGGTGGGATTACGGAGCATGTAGATGTAGGAGTGAGACAGGTAGAAATCCAAGGCCACATCGGCCAAGTGACTTTCCGAGTTACACCTGGCTCGTGGCGTCTCGTTGTCCCTGCAGCAAAAGGAACGAGTTCTCCTGCGATTGGGCGCAGGAGGAGATAAGCTGAACATGACTCGCTGCTACGAGTTGCCTACTCTGATCTTACTGGAGGAGTTGCTACCATGGCGAGGTGGAGGATTAAGTTTGCATCATTTTTCAGTTTGCATCATTATTGTCAGTTGACAGAGAAATTTGTTCACTCCATCAGTTGTCCTCCACGCTAAACTCATCGTTTGTGAAATAGTGGTCAGCAGTAGTGTTCAGAACTCCAAAAGCTCATGCATGGCAAATATAAGCAATCCTATACATCGCTGAGGAAGGCTACACAATATTGTGGGGGTTACTCATGGCATGGAAATTCACTCAGAAACACGTGTCACACCCAACTAGTTACAGCTGACCGGTCGGTTATTAAACTTTTTTCTCACAGATGTGTGATCTTCCTTGTCACACCTCTGAGACCTCAGAAATAATTCAGACTTGGACCACTGACCTCCAGTGCCAATACAGGAATCGCTCCACTGTCCAACAGAGGAAATGTCCATAATCGGCTGCACAAATTATGACAACAAAAATCCCAGTAACTCACGAAAAATTCATGTCTTACATCACTGTTTTCCTCGCCAATGTTATCTGAACATTGCTAGTGCTCTGATTTATTATTTTCTTTACTAATTCCAAGAAACCAATTCTCGACATAAACATAATATAAAAGATATTTTTTTTAAAAAGGTTTCAACAATATCTCTGTCGCAGCACTGTCAACCTTGTTCACTTGCTTTATTTGTTAGAAACGGAAAGCGATGTTCAACATGAATATATTGACATCCACGAGTTCATAAGATGAAGAAAAGTGTTCAGGAAAGATTAATAATTCATCAGATTGGTGGCAGATTAATAATCTCACAGCCGTTGTCCTGTGTCTCTGCAGTCCAGCACAGGCATAATGTCATGAAAGAAATAATCACATCAGAAATACCAGCAGTAAACAACATATTTACTATAGCATTGGAGATACTAATAACGCCACAATTTGGCAATTAAATCTGGAACAACAGAAAAATCTAAGCTGACAATTAAATCTGAAAAACTAGAAATGTCAAAAAATCTGAAAAATTAAATAGCGGCAACAACACAATTGTAATATCAGAGATAACAATAGTGCCACAAGTTGACAATTAAATCCGAAATATCAGCAGCAACAACAAGAATTGCTAGCAATATCATAGATAGCAAAAGGGGCACAAATTGACAACTATAGCACAAATACCAGCAGCTACAGCGCTGGTTAATTTTGACGACTACATCAGAAATACCAACAGTGAGATGAATGTTATCTGTATAAGAGGCAAAAAGTTTAAGTCAAAATCTACATGCGGAGTGGCGTCACAACAATCAAGGCTTTGTTTAACATTTGCTGACAAAACACCGAAACCTGATAAAGCCACGATTTTTTTCTTAAATCAATCGGTCTAAACTTTAATATTCATCTCTATTCTATTACTTTCTAATACTAATTACCCAGCAGGGAAATCCATTGTCTGGAGTTGTCGGCTCGTAGGCTCGTGAGGTTCTGTCGTGGAATAAATTTTAATACAAAATATGTGTCGTGACGTTGTTGGGTTTGGGGCGTTTTATCAACAACGGATTGTCCCTAGGTCTGGCATGACCACTAATCTGTGAGTAATGACAGGGTTTGGGAAGTCAGACCACGAACTACGCCCAAGATCTTTGGCTATTAGCTTAATCCTTTAACAGCCGTGGCTCCTGTGGGGTCTTCTTTGTTGGTTCTTCTACATTAAGTTCAGTCATCTTTTCCTCCTTTTGAACGACTAAGTTCTGGGACTATAGATCTAATCCTCACAACGTTTAAAAAAAAAAATGGGTTCAAGTCAATGCAATGCACGTTGCATTTTACGCCCGGTCACACGTAATATCAGAGTGGCTTTGACGAATTTGGATTTTCAAAAGATGATAAATGGCTACCATTATGAAGATAGAAGAACACTCGGATTAAGTTTTCTGGGGCCCTGACATTAGAAAGGATCATATTCTTGGGTCCGCATTCTTGCTGTGTTTTTGGACAATTGCTGGACAAATTTTGCAGTTTTCAAGGTAAGGGTTTGAAATACTTTTCAGAATGTGGTGGCTAAGCTGTATGGTCCGATACTGGAGGGATTATGTGTTAACTGTGGCTTGAGCAAGTGACGGCACATTCCACCGTTACTCATGCCTGCACTAGTAGGATAAGATGGTCTCAAAATAAGCAGAAGCCACATATTTTTATTCACTAACATCTTTGATTGTTGACGATGCCCGGGACAAAACTCAAAGACGATGCAATTCCAAGTTTTAAAACGTCACACTTTTTCGTGTGACGTCACATATGTTAGTCATTCAATATCGCTCATAACTGTGTGACAAGTAATGAAACTACAGAGGAAAACACTTTTTGGGCTGTGTTGACTGACCAGGACACCCAGTCCTCAGCTGTGTGGATATGTCTCGTATATATGATGAAAGGAACCGGTTTTGTTTCCCACGGCATGTCAGCAATATCAGGTATACCGTACATGTTGTGCGTCTAAAGTGTCTGTTTTCCAAATCATTAAATTACTCAGACATGTATTTAATGTATTTTACTACCGTACTACATTGTTGTGACATGAATTGTGACATTAATGGTGACATAAGTGAGCTGAATGTCTCTGTTATGGCTGCGACCGGACTCGAGGAAACAACAGGAACTTTGGCAACAAACAAGCTCTTAACATCAATTATCTCTATCATCGTCTATCTCTACCGAGGTTAGATAAAAAAAAAATCATAATTCTGCCACTCAATAAAATTACAGCCTAAAACATCGAAGTAAAGTTTTGCTGTCCTAACGAAGAGTCAAAATAGATTCCAAAATTTGCAGCTCCTAATGATTACTTTAATTTCAACATCGCTTAATTCGGTGTATGTCTATACAATGAAAGCAAAGTTCATTGTTATCTTGCTATTTTAAACAAATCGTTGTTGTTTTTTTCTAAGCTTGCATAAAGATAAGGCTGCCGACCATAAAATAATGTAGGATTCTGGTCACAAGGACTTTGAGAACCTATTTCAGTTTTCATCCTACCGCCTGATTACAGAAACTTGTGAGCAGTGAAATTGTGTCTTCATGGTAGCATGGATACAACTATGGCTGTCCCACATTTGCTGACAGAGGGCACTGAATTTAACAGAGAAGAGATGGTATGAAAATATAAGGATCTTGGTCATGGTGATGATGGCGAGAGGGGTGGCGGTTGGGGTGGGGGCGGGAGGGGGGGGGGGAGGTCTGACTCTCCTGGGAATACCTATAACTTTCATCAGATGTTCTGATCGACTCTGTCCACAAGATCTTTAAGGCCTATGTAAACAATACATCTTGTATTCAAATTGTAGGTTGTTCTTGATTCTGAATAATAAAGACGGGAATTATAAGATTAAAATTTCGCACTGGATAGACATACCAAAGTGCCAGGCTTTCTAGACTGCAAGGTCCCAGGAGAAAACGAGATTTTATAGAGGATGGGAATTTCCCCTGTAATCTTATTTGCAGTGTCTGGGCGAGGATAGTATGGGATTAAAAAAAAAAAAAAAAACTGAGCCATTGTGAAATAGGGAACACAAACTTGGGGGGAATACAGTAAAATAATTGAGCAAGAGTCCTTCTGTGGCATTATGTAATTATGTTGGTGGAAGTGAGAGAAGGAAACAGAGAGGTGGAAGCTGCAAGCTGAATACTAGTGATTGAATAACTGCATTTAATTAAATTTTTTTCTCTGGAGAAAGCCGGTAAAGAAGTGGATCTAGCCATGGATAACCACAGCCCAGACATCCACAAACACATACAGACCTGTGATACCTACTCCTATACGAAATAGTTTGTGCGTGTGCTGCAGAGAAGGCTGTGACATAATATACAGAGAGAGAGAGAGAGAGATAGACGTGTCCAGCATGCAAATGTAAGTGGACAGACGCCGGACATAAGAGAGAGAATGTCTGAGCTCCACTGGTCGCCTGATCTGTCTGATCAGCTTGTCCTACTGATACTCATGTGAGCTATCGCAGACTGCTGGGCTGATAGTGTGTATGTTTGTGTGAATATGTGAATGAAAGAGTGAGTAGATGACTTAAGTCATCTCTTTGTATGGTAAGCCTGATGACTAATACCCCAATTTTTTATATGTAAATAAGGGTTTACGGCGTAAATGAGCATGTGTATGGAAGAACCATTGTAAATACAGAAAAGTATATTTCCAACGAAAAAAAAATCTAAGGCAAAGTACTTGTGCCTATTTGCGAGTGGAGGTGTCTCATCATTTACGCAGAGAACGCAGAGTATTTTGTTACTTAAACTAAAGCCTTGCAAGAACAAAACGTGACAACGACATGAAACAGTTTGAGGACTACGGTCAATTCTTTAAAATTTAAATTTTTGATTAACTAAATAAAGACTCTACATTGACTTTCGAAAATATTCATATTTTAATTGGCAATATTTTACAATTGTAAACTCGTCATAATTTTACGACAAACCGAAGTAGAAAATCATCGGATAGAGAGACGACCGCATCACTGCTTAACAAAAGACAACATGAAGGGCCTATGAAGAACATAACATATAAAACTGGTGATCAGCTCTTCCTTCATGATTCAACATATTTTTCAGGCGAACATGACGACTTATAGCAAGGCCAGCCAAATGCAGAAACGGTGTCAGCTTGTCGTGGACATGAAATTCCTGCCTTAACTTAACCTGCAACAACAACTTTAACTTTTAATAAAATCAACCTCTCAAACTTCAGCTCTCAGAAAATCTGACCTCTCATAAAGCTTTGTCTTTCACAAAAACTTAGAATGTAACAAAAACTAGACTTCCTGTGAAAATTTAGAAAGATTTCCAGATGCAACAACAGCCCGGCCAAGTTTGCAGGAAATGTTTCTATAAATAACGGCATTTTAGGTCTATAATGTAAAGAGAGCCATATCCAAACAAACCAGTTCGTTGTGTTAGAGGAACGGATGTAAATCTATTTGAAAAAATCTCCTTTCTTTTTTTCTTTCTTTTTTTTATGGAACTCTTCCCAGCATGTGATTATGGCACAAATGTTGATAACAATCCTTTGAAATCCTCCCTATAAGTTGCCATTTCAGCACTGCAACATTTGCAGATTTATTCCGGTGACTGCCTAAGATTGATCGACAACTGACTGCCAACTATAAATAGCCTACAGATCATGACAAGATGTTTCCACTGTGCCAGTTATAGAAACAGATGAGCATCCCGGGATCAAACAGAGTTTTTATTTAGGTCACTGAGAGATGCACTATTCATGATTTAAAAATTTTTACAGCATCACAATATGGCATCGACTCCGATGAATCCGCGTAGGTTTCACAAATCCATACAAAAATAAGAAGTCCATAGAGGAGACATGAGAAACTGCAATGCTACCAACGCGCAAATCCTTCGGCAGCGAAATCGCTTGGGCAGCCATGGCCACCGGCGTCGCGATTCGAAGACAGTGCAGAGACGTTTGAGTTGGCATTTCCTGTCTGCTCACTGGGCTGAGGGCGAGTGAGTCGCATGTCTTGTCGCTTGGCCAGGGGCGTCACTATTGACACTGATAAATTTGGTCCTGGAAAGTCTTCGGTGACATCACTCAAACAGAGGACTCGCTGCCAACACAAACAAATAGACAAATACACGCAATAAGGCAGTCACCTTTAAAAAAAAAAAAAATTACTCTGCGTTTATGGCTAATTTATTTTAGGTTATCCACTTCGACGGTTATGGAAGATAAATAAAACATACAAACATGGTGAATTCTTTCTTTAATTCATTGGATAGCAATGTAAGGCAATGCAATTAAAAAATAAAAGGGAATTTGGAACTTTACATGATGGAGATGAGGGACACTGGGAAGCAAGAGGAGAGAGTATGAGAATCTACGATTCACCCACCATTTTTCAAATTCAATTGATGTCCTACATCTGTTTCACATCGTGCTGGTCTGTCGGGTTTTTCTGTATGCTGATTGACCACCCAACTACAATTAGAAATAGCGATAGCATCATTCTGTATCCGGGATATTTCCATCAGAACGGGATGTAAGAATGAATAAAAAATTGTCGATTTTGGCATACAGGTCAGATTTGTCATTTTCATATTTATATATGCATGTGTTTTGTGTGTTTGTTCTATATTTTGAGTGTCAAAGATATGACTTTGTCAAACAACAACAACAACAACAATTAAAACAACAACAACAACAACATACATACACACAAATAGAGGAAGACATGCGAGTTGTGGACTATTTTATCTCTGTCTTCTATCCTTTTGCTATTGTTTCGGAGAACTTCGGGGAGCACGAGGGGATAGTTGACCAGCTGGAACGCCTCAACAGAGGATAGTAAGAGATCGGGGAGGATTTCGTGTTCTCGTTGTGTGTCTGGGGGACAACTGCTGTTGGAGAGAAAATAAATCACCTGGACACGTTTTCATCTTTTTTTTTTTAAATCACACGTATCAGGGGATTAAGTACGTTCAGAAAACTTCGCCAGCCATTCAAAACGTATACATAGACACGTTGGTTGTCCGTCGGGAGTCTACGATGACGGTGACTATATAAGCAATGGTAGGGCAGAGCAT
>JBCEWB010072222.1:0-13188 GCA_039654565.1 Peronia peronii | reverse complement strand
GCCTGCCTGCCTGCCTATCTATCTATCTATCTATCTATCTATCTATCTATCTATCTATCTATCTATCTATCTATCTACTGCAGTGATTACATTTAATGCCAGTTAAATGGCTCACCTGATTCTACAGGACTTGCCATGGCTATATGATTTGGCGTCTGCTCCATGATGAAAACAATTCACATCGAGAGGTTGTGGGTTCGACTCTCGGATCCTCCCACGGGGGGATGGAAGGACATGAAGACTGAAACCTGCATTACTTCAGTGACTCAACGGTCCCTTGGCTTCCTTTAAATAGGGAAGCCCAACGTCTAACTTTCTTGGATAAGGGCAAATCTATTTCGGAGGTGTATCGTTACACACGTTAAAGAACCCTTAGCAATTAAAAATCGATGGAGAGTAGGTGGAGTGCCCCTGTCCTTGCAAAATTTCCCAATTCCAAATTTCTACTCACAAAAATTCTCAACACAAACAGGCCAACCACTTACAGTCAAGATAATCCTACTTTCTTATGACTGAAAGGTTTGCAAAAACACTACTGGATTCTACATTGCCTTACAGTGTGTCGTGTAATCTCCCAGATCGGTCTACTTGTCAATGTTACATAACATTATAGGTGAGTATTGTAATGAGTACATGTACATTCTAGCATCTGTGACGGCACCTTTTGAAGCCATAAGTACAGCCTAATATACCATGTAGTAGGTAAAGAGGTGGAGAGAGAGAATGTGAGAGAGAAGAGGGAGAAAGAGAGAACTAGAGAGAAGACAGAGTGAACGAGAAAGCGAGGAAAGAGAGAGAGCGGGAGCAAAAGAGAAAGGGAAACACAGAAAAGAAGCAAAGAAAAAAAAAGCAAGAGAGAAGAGGAAGAGAGAACGAGAGAGTGAAATGAGAGCAAGAGGGAAGGAGGACAAAGAAAATGAGAAAGAAGAGAGAGAGAAGAGGGAGAGAAGGAAAGACAGAAGAGAGAGAAAGGCAGCGAGAGAGAGAGAGCAAGAAAGAAGATAGAGGGAGGTAGTGGTGCTATTTTAAGACTTTATGCAACCCTTGTACAGTAACAAACACCTAACACGGAGAAAGGCTGTTACTGTTGGGCAGGTGTTACTGTTTCTCTATTTTTTATGAGCTGTACATGTGTATGTGTCTGTGGGTGCATGTGTGAGTTTGTGTGTGTGTGCAACTGTTTCTATTCTGTTGCTGCTACAACTGCTGCTACTTCTAATGCTGCTCCTACTGTGGGATTGCTAGTAACAGTTGGTATCAGCATGACTGTAGAAGCCCAAACTACGGGTGCAACTACTAATTACATTTGAAGTCAGGTAAACAGCTCTATTGATTCTGCATTACTTTATAGGGTGTAAAACAATCATTCCGGTCTACTTTTAGTCAATTTTCCATTGTCTTATGCATAATCACAGTCCTGTGTAGATGTGAATCCCACCATCTGAGAGGCCATCTTTTGAAGCCGTAGATATCATGGAGGAAAGCGGTGGAGAGAGAGAGAGCACGAAAGAAAGGAGGGAGAAAGAGAAATTGAAAGAGACGTCAGGATTCCCTACCCAGAGGAAGCCAGGGGACTGTTGAATGCAGTTTCTAAATCTTCAGATCTTCCCATCTCTTGATGGCAGATCCAAGACTCAAACCCATGACCTCCATGATGTGAGCTTTTTGCCGAGTAGCAGATGCCTAACCGCAACGGCCACTGCAACCTTCAGGGATCATAAGATATGATTTTCAATTTAAAATATATGAGCATAAAATGGGTCATCGGTAAACAATTTTGTTCACTACGGTAAAACCTGTCCATTTCCCTCTTCAGTGACACTAGTAATTGTATACGTGAAAAATTGGTCATGTGACTGTTTTCATCTGGTCGTGTTGCACATAGTCTATAGAATAACTGATGCGTCACCTCTCCTCTTCAACCATAAGCCTTTTCAAGATGAAATTTCTTCTAAAAATGGGCTGTTTTGTCTCGATTTAAAGTATACTCTTGAAATTTTAATTTTCAGACCTAATACATTACAAAGAAATATTTATTGATTTTTTTTTCTGATACATCGATACAGAGAGACACCTAAAGAAAGAACAGAAACAATTCAGTTTTGTTAATGTAAGTGTGCTAGAATGGTACATTTACAAAATTTGCCATGAATGTTGTGGGCTGTCGACTAGTTCTATATATTTCTGTATAGCAATCATGCCAACAAACTACATACATTGTAGATATAAAAACCAAACTCGATCGGATCAATAATTACAGTCAATTACTTTGACCATAAGTAATATACATGTACTGATTAGGCTGGTAAAAGCTGACGACAGAGGCAAAGCACCACAAAACCTTTGCTGAAATATGTACGGTTACATAAACATGTCGTCATAGTTGTCTGGTGGTCTTTCATGGTCTGGATCGGGTCTGTAATAAAACAAGATCAGATAAGATTATATAAGATAAGACAGATGAGAAAAGATAAGACAAGAGAAAGACAAAAGACCAGATTTTTAAAATCCTCACAAGGAAATTCCTTTCACAGACAACAAGACATAGCATACATGTAATACAGTATTTCCCTGTTTATCGCGGGTTCACTTTTCGGGCTTCACTGTGTCGTGTTTTTTTTGTGTTTTTTTTTAACATGTACATGTATTTCTGTACAGCAGGGTGCATCGTTATAAATAAAATGGTGAGTACCCCATATAGAATTAAAAATTATTTACACAATGATTAAGATCTGTAACTTACTTGCTGTAGTTGATAACAGTATCAGGGAGGTTTATAAAGGTAAAATGTATGTAAATAACAAAATAAACATGGCATCCCAACTTCGTGGATTTTTACTTATCACGGGCTTTCCTGGAACCTAACATCTGCGATAAAAGAGGAAGCACTGTATGCATTCACACTAACAGGTAAACAGACCAAAATATAAACAACTAAAACAAAAACAAAAAGATGCAATTTGATAAGCGTCCAGTCCATAACAGAAATGAATTTTTGTGACACTCTCAATTTGTTACAAAAAACACCTGCTTCTTTCAGAATATGTACTTCAACTGATTATAAGGGGGGGGGGGGGTTTCACAGAGACAAAAACATGAAAAAAGAGCATGAAACTTCCTTTCTACATATGCTGGGGAATTTTTTTTTTGTGTGCTTTTGTTCTCAGGGCATTTTAATGTGTATAGCTGTGTGTCTAGCATGTCTGTCTGATTCAGAATACTATGTCTTCTATGGAAACTTGCTAGCATTTGTGGTTGCCATGGAAATGGCCCATATTTTAGATTTTGCTGTTTTCAGAGTCTATCCCCGGTCCACCTAGATGCTGTCCTTCCCCTCAAGTGGACCCTTTGAATGTGGAAAACTGCATCACCCTGTATGAAGTTATGAACAGACACATCAAAATCCAAACCTGGCTCAAGCCTAGTTCTGGGGCTCACCTTCATAAAATCCAACACTCAAGTTCCAAATCTTGTTTGTTTGTTTACGATGTGATCTAATGACACATCAGCACGATTACCTGTTATACAGCACCTAGCACCGCAAGATAAGTATATAAGCCAAAAGACTGATCAAAGGATATGTAAAGTGTGATACCGTATAATTCTGAGGAGAATAGAATAAAACCTGTCTGTTAGACACTAAAAGTAAAATCCTTGTCCATCTAGCTATAAAATTCATTGCCTATAATCCCTGCTTCTTTTCAATGCATTTAAAGTCCAAACTTACCCAGGCCGGACTCCTGGTGGACCGACTGGATCAAAACGGGCTCCGGGTGGAACAGATCCCCTGGGTAAACAGAAAAATCATTAAACAATTAAAACGTGAATATATTTACCTCAGATTTAACTGCCTTATTCAATGGTTTCCACTGACACAGAACACCAGAGAAACCTGATGTTTATTGTAACGTAATTACAATGGATGTGACCACATACAACAGGGAATATCGATGGTAACACTCACAAATCGTTTGTCCAAAATCAGGTTACATTCTATTTTGGTCTTAAAATATCCCTTGAAAACCCTATTTCATCATGCCTCTAGATGGTTACAACAGTTTCCTATCAGTAAACTTGCTCAAAAAAAAAAAAAAAAAAAACATGCTACGACAGTTACCAAGGGATATTTTAACTCTCTAAGACCTGGAGCAGCTTTACAAAAAATTAAAGGTATAGGCTTAAGATGAGGTGAATTTCCCCAGCCTTACAGTTAAATCGTTTGTACTTACTGAACATCGGTCTGCATTTGAATTTTGTGTTCTAAAATTATTTTCTTGACAAAACACCCAATTTGCTCTAAGCCTTCAGTCTTTTCTAACCATTTCTAACTATGTACCACATATGTCACGATGGGTTGTAATGGGTTAAGACAAAATTATAACTTGACCTAATTTTGGACCTACATGGCTTGCGATTGTTATCATTGATACATTAAAAAAAAAAGTGATTCTTCTCACTAAATTTCCTTCATGCAATCCTCTAGTCAGAGTTCTGTCTCATTAGTTTGTCTAGGGAGGTAACCCTCATTATTGAGCCATAAGTAGGTGAGAGTTCTCCTCCACAGAACAGCAGCTGGAAACTTGGCTGTCTTTTCTTCAATAAATTGTTCTGTCTGCGAAAAAGCATTAACTACAGAAATCTGTGGTCTTACTGATGACATTACAGTCAAATTTTACTGTATATGTGACACATTTAGGTGAAATGTGATGGATGCCAAAATGATCTTCACTGAGAAAGTAGGATTTTATTGACGACTGGGTCACTTGAAATTAACCTTGAACACAAATATCATAATGCAAAAGAGTCACGGTCGAATAACTTTCTCAAAATGTAAAATACACTTATTTTCCTGTCACTAGGTCCCAAAAGCTATAATAGTAATAACCTTTTCAGCTCCCAGAAGCCCCATCCCAAGCTCATCCTTCCGTTTCTTTATGAATAGACCAAAGACATTTAGCAATTTATTCCAGAGCCTGGAAAACAAAAGTTTGTGTCTGCACCAAAACATAATGCAAAAAGTGGAAGTGACAGTTTAAAATAAGATATATCAAAATTCTCTTGGAGAGTAGTGCTGGCAGTCAAAGGTGAAAAGCATGAAAAACTTGACTTGAGGTTCCTTTCACACCAGCCATGCAATGTGTTCGGTTATGTATTGTCACATTCATTTCACAATCGCCTAAATCATTGTGTGGTAAGTTTTGAATGATGATGCTGGCCGTAATCACCACCACCAAATTAAACTCTTTTAAAATTCACTATTTTGTGTCTTTACTATAATGTTTCTCCCTCTTCTATCAGATAAACATTACAGTAATCCCTTGCCATTCCGCAGTTCACTTTTTGCAATCTTGACCATTGCAGATTTTTCTATAAGCTCTCACAGGATACTTCATTAAATTGCTGGTTTCTGCAGCCTATTAAAATGTTATAAATATTTATAAATTACTATGGAATGTGCAGAGGATTTATGAAAGGATTAAAATAAATGTATAAAAATAATAAAATAAATAGATGGTGCCTATTTTCAGGAATTTCACCTGTCTCAATTGGCTATGAAATGTACCCCCATGATAAATGAGGGATCACTGTATGTACATAGATTTGTAAGCTCTCTGTGCAGAATGGTTTTATCTATTTCTTCAAAACAGCTAAAATAGATATTGGCCATGTGGTATCCATGGTTCTAGTGTAAGACTCCTTCACAGACCAATGGGAATTTTTACACCAACCCATATGAATGACCGTGGCAATTATGGCTCCTACTACGTACGGGGGAAATCCTGGAGGGACTGGTCTAAATGGACCTGAGGGTCGAATGCCACCAGCGCCAGGGAAGTTTCTTGGGTCCATGAACATTCCGCCTCCCCTGCCTCCAGCAAAAGGGTCAAGGTCGGCTCGCCCAACGCTGAAAGGATCATTCATATCTGGCCTGGAAGAAGATGGGAAAAGAAAAAATAAACATGAATAACTTTTGGAAAACTGTCTCTTTTTGTGTGTAGTTTTTCCTTCCATGTTTTGGCATTTAAATTTGTAATCCTGGAATTGTAAATAGCACTTAAACATAAACATCCTTGGGCATAACTGTATTTTTGTTTTTGTTTTGTTTTTTGTATTTCCTTTTGGCATTTAATTTTTATGTTTGAAACTGTCATTGTGAAAAAAAAAGTAATTTTGTTTTTTGTGTGTTTAATGCTTCTTCTTATACGCATTTAAGTTTTCAACTCTGAAATCCATAAAGACAAAAAAAACCATGATCATCATTTAACATAACTTTTTTTTTTCTGGTTTTCATTTTGCATTTCAATCTTCAAAGCTTGAAACTATAAATGGAACCTTGACATAATTCTAGGTCAAAGCCTGGACAATGAATTTGTTTATCACATAAGGAAAAAGGAATCTGTGTAATGTGAACTAAATGGATAGAGGTAGGTGTGTGTGTATATATCTGGATTGAGGCAGTTATTGCATATAGGATACAGTCATTGACAGGTTAATTGCAATACTCCTCATGTTCTACAATAATGGCACGAGTCATTTACAGCATTTTACAGAAGTTGAGGAAGAACTTCTCATCGCACAAATGATTTGTGGAGTAAAGCTTTGATGATTCTATTGAATAAGTACATACAGTCGAGCACAGAGAACTCAAATGTCTCAGGAAATGAAAAATGTGCTCGGGATTTCCACAATTCGAGATTCCCATGATGGGCTTTTCTACAAAGGAATAGAAGCACTGCTAAGGGGACATAACCATGATGACACTAATGTGGTCCGATCTTAACAGTATGCTGGGAATAAACACCCCTCAGTTCATCTTCATGACATCATCCATTGTCTTTCAGAGAGCCTGTTACCCCCTTTCCCCCTCCCCAGAACCCCGCTGTGCATGCACTGTATCATGTAGACTATTGTTATTCCTTGCAATACAGACAGTGTGTGTGGCCTAGTCCACCACCTTGCTCAATTACACCACCACCCCCTCTTGCTGATTCATCTTCAATGATGCCTAAATTTAGCCATGTATCTATACAATACATTGCCTACCCCTACATCTCCCGCATGCCTTTCCCTTATCATCAACAGCCTGGGGTGAGCAAGACCAGACAAATAATGGACCTAATCAGACATTTTGCTGCTTTGAGATCCTGTAGATGATGAAATTGTTCAAGAAATTCTTGTTGAAAGTTCAAAAAATGCGTGTTAATAAAACAAAGAAAACATAGGAATTTAAACACAGCCGATAAGGCGTTCGACATTTCCGTGAATTAGATTTGAATGTTTGAGTTTTCTGTGCTCAACTGTAATTCTATTGGCACATTTGTTTTATTAATGGCACTATACTGGTACAGTGGTCTTCACCTACAAACCCGGTTGCCGGGAGACAAAAAAGGTGGGCTCTTACACGGACTGGTTGATGGGCCGATTGAAAAATTACATAACTCACTTGACCACACATTATCTTCGCTACTATGACTAGTTGAGCGTTACTGTAAGTTAAACATTTATCTATGCGAATAAATACAACCTTCTTCCCCTGTGTGTCTGTTATAATTAGATCTAACAATTCCTGATCTTTTTTAGCATACAATTACATCAATACTGCTCAGTGTTTAAACATCAAGTGAGTTTTCACATAATGGCATCACTGTTGAAAATGATATTGCTATGCTACCCTACGGATAATCGCACGGGTGACTCAAGTGTTCACAGACCAACCAAAGTAGCAAAATAGCTGATCAGTCAGAAGACTAAACTTATTCCACAGAGCCAATCACAAGTGCTGTCCCATGTGTTGTCAAACAAAGAAATGCTTACAGGCTAGTCCTAAAATGGCCTGATTATGCAGTCATACATCAACTATCACATCCACTCTTTTGTCTTCCTGTTCTCTCTACCCCTGTTCCCGTTTTACTGCACATCTAGCACTATGCCTTTCTCTCAAGTGGACAATATGATGTGAAATTACACAATAAGTACTCGCGCATCTTGGCCCAACACCAGGCTCTTAGGTGGATTTTTTATATGGAAATGGGTTTTTAGACGGGTAAATTGCAGAGAAAATGTTTTGTTGCACAGCAGAAGCAGATTCCTAGGCGGACCGGGAACTTAAGTGGAGGGTTCTTAGGCGGAGATCACTGTAGTGATAGCTCTCATGCTCAAGAATGATATGAGATGTCAGTTGCATTTTGGCAGCAGTCTGACTTATGCCATTATCGTAGAAAACGCTGATATATGCACTATATCAGGCCTAATAGCAGTTTATTCCAAAGCACATATAATCAGCCATGGCTGCTTTATCAATCTATAATTTGAGACAATGCTTGGTCCAATCTTCACACTCAAACTCACCTGAGTGGATGTCGCGGAGGAATGTAACCAAGTCCGCCTGAACCACGCCCTCGCCGAGGATCTTCCATCAAAGGTGATCTCCCTTGACGTTCGTGATTTGGGGTTGTGGACGAGGTTGACTGAGCTGAGCCCTGCTCATGTCTGATGTCCATGACTTTGTTGTGCAAGTCATTCGTCAGGAGGGAATTCAATTCTTTCAGACTGCTGTAAGCTCTAAAAAAATCAAATAATAACAACAGATCCTTAAATTCAAGCATATGCCAAATTACACAGACAAAAAAGAATGTGTAACAAAAGCAGGACCATTCTCCTTGTAAGCTTCATGAATGATTTAATGATTAAAGTTACTTAATAAGAATGATACATATTGATTAAAACTATTTAACCATACAAATCTACAACAGTCTTTTTATTGTAGGCAAAAGGAGACATTGTCCTGTAGGGTTGCTGTATGTCCTTAGCAGATGCAGTAGCTTTCAAATTCAACACAGGCCTGACACGTCATAGAAATTAATAAAGTTAGTAAGGATTTCTTATTAAAATGAACTGTTGAAAGTAAATAAATGAAAAAATAAAAAAAGACAAAATCTTCGGCATCTTTTTCAAATCAAATCATTAACAAAAGCTCTCACAGAACTCAACTAGTGAAAAACATTCTCAAAAACTTTCTGGAAAAGGAGCTTTGAAAACAAAATTTACATGTGTAAAATTAAAAGACTGAACAGCTGATGGAATGGCTGATGGACAAATAGGAAAACGCTACAGTACATAAATGTTCTGGCCATGTCATGAGAAAAGCAAGTTTATATCAGCTAGTAACAACAACCATCTCGTTACTAACTCAATCCCTCCCGGGCCCTTTTCCATGATTAGACCATGCCATTTTGAATGCCCATTTTGTTCTCCTCACCTCACTTACAAAAATATTTATTTCCTCAAGTACATTTTAATAAGATACACGTGTTGTATATCAAATTGCAGGTACTTGAATGGGGATTGTATTTATGTAGATGTAATTTTATGTAATGTCGTCTGATGGAAAGAAAGAAATATACTCAAAGCTAGCACAGAAGATAATATCGACAGCTGAAGAAACAAAAATAAATGCTAAAATTCCTACTTACCAAATAAATATTTCAGCAAACGAGGCGTCTATTAGAATTGGAACTATATAAGCGACATGTTCATTCTTTTAGCAATATGTAACCCACAGTTTTTTTAGGAATTTGAAAGAAAAAGAAAATTATGAGGAAAAAAACTGTAAGATCTAAGCCTCAATCTGGGCTACACCCCTTTCTGATTGTCCCGTTCGCCACTTTCCAACTAGATCTAGATCTAGCATTCGGAAAGCACTGTCCTGATTTAGACTCATTTTCATTAGCCACAACTAGATTTCTAGTTCTAACACCATCTCCACTGAACACTGTAGAGCTAGATCTATAGAACTGCAATCCAAATGGACCTAGTTCCACTACTACCAGCTAGATCTAGGTTTATTGTTATGAAACAACTGTGTAGTATCTTTCAAACTCTGTGCTAAAACCTTGTCGTACTAACGTAAAAGGGTTAAAAATAGATTGGCAGTAGTTCATTTTGCTCAAGGAAAACTTGGATTGGATGTTAATACGGTGTCTTTTGAGATAAAGGCTTAGAATCAACGTCATACATGAGACCACAAAATGCGCTCGTGGTAGGATTTGTTTGGGCGCCCGAGCTGCAAAATGCACCTTACGGGAAGGAATGTGTTAAGGGACTTTGGAAGAACATAATTACGTGTCTACAGTTGATCTGTCCTCATTCACATAATCTCTTGATCTGATAGTTGTACTCACTGTCTTCTCGTCAAAGCATCGCTGAAAAAAAAAAGCAATATAGTTGTTATTGCCAGTATTGGACAGCCATATTCTCTAAATACACACATGTAAATTTATATCATAAATTGTTATGAAATCAGGCATGTGAAGGAGAAACAGTCATTACCATTTAAAAATTCCAACACAAAAGCACCATGGAAATTGGCAAAATTCACTCTGACAATTTTCTAATACTTTTTGATAATGTCATCTTCTGAAAGCTGAAAAGAAGGTACCTTCTTCACATTTGGTTTGGATTTTTGTGAAATGAAGCCACTGCACATATAGATCTTCATTCACTTGCACAAGGCAATTTAAACCTAATGGTAAAATTTTGACTCAAAGTTTACAAACAGTATCCTGTAGAAAATTCAATGTACTTAGAAGTAAAGAGGTTCATAACGAGAGTAGGATGAAAAGAGTTTAGTGTGATGCAGTGAAGTACACAGTAGTGAATGTGCTGTGTAAACTTCAGAGTGAGAAGACACCAAGATATACTTGATGAAATACATAACTGTCTCTACCGATCTACTGAGGAATATCCACATGCCCATAATAAATGCATTATACATGTTTTTATATCCACTATACATAAGAAAAAATGTTACCATAAGAAAAAAGAAAATATTTAATCAACTTTTACCACAAGATGAAGTATGAGAGTTCCATCCATTGCGAGGGCCTTCATCAAATATGTACGATTTGACGAGGGTTCTACGTAACGTAAGGAATAAATGTTTCTGTCACTGTTCCATCCTGCTGGTAGTGCTTCACTCCCCTTTCTGTTTTCATCCTGGAAAGCAGAGTTCAGTAAACTTCTCATGTTATTGACAATCATAGCAATGATGCAAACTAAGAAGTAGAAAAAAGATATACTGATTATTTCTTTTTCACTTCAGTATTGCACAAACATCTAGACACACACACACAAAAAAAAGAAAGAATTAAAACAATTGAGGTCTTCACAACAACAACAAATAAAAAACAGCAGACAACTATTTAGTTCATTTGGCACAAAAATAATAATCTTTTTTTGAATGAATCATAGTCAAAACAAACAACTGAGTCATCATAAAAGAAAATAATTTATCACAAATTATTCCACAACTAACAACTACAATGCTTCTGCACAGCTTATTACCAAATGTGCTTTCAAATAATTATATTATATAAGTGACAGTGGTAACATACTAATATGACTGGGAGAAATGGTGAAGAAAAATCATTTTATTTTGATGTTCACCACTTGTTCAGATTTGTGAAATTGATAGACTGACAGAACTGTGCAGGCTTAACTTAAAGAGAATAAACATCCAAACATTGAGATAATGAAAGAAGAATACAAATTAAATGTTAAAGGACATATAGCAGTGGGTTTAGATGCACTGTACATTCATGGCCAAGCAGGGAATGAGAGAGTTGATTAGCTAGCTAGCTGATGAGATTAAGATAGCCAACAACATACTTGTAATTTGTAATGAACAGAGCTGGGAATATGTCTTCTTGCATTATAGCTAGGGGAAGAAAAAGATGGAATTGGTGAGAGCCACAGTCAAATGTGTAGATGACCAAAGAATCAAGTGAGAACAGTTGTTGATCCCTCTCAAGTGGAATGGCTGGGTATCATGAACCAGCTTACTCATGGCACAATAAAAGCAGATCCACCCTTTCCTGTTTGGTGAAAGATGCACAATGGTGTCGGCATTGACATGCTCTATCTGACTCAGATTTTGATGTTGATTATCATGTGGGAAGAAGAAAAGTTCTCTTTGGAACTTGTTTATGAAGAGAACAGGTAATAGATTTAGTTTGGTGACCATCAAATGCTAATTATTGAGCTCTTACCTGTGTCTCTGGCCATGTTTCACCTGCACCACAACATCTCAAGCCGTTAGAAATCAAATTCCAGTGAACTGCAATAATAGCTGCATCATCAGTTGACTGTATTTGTTGAGCTACACTGGAATACAAGAGTTCAAATCCGGGTAAAGCCATGATCTCTAGCTTTTTGATATCTCAAATTGAGTTGAAGCTGCAACGGATTCGATGAAGGCTACTTTCAGTTTTGCTGCCAAAGCCGTTTCGTCACGTTTGGGAATTCCCTGTACAAAATGTAAACAATGTTAAAACTTGGAATATAATGATGATGAACGAAATTCTGTCTCTTCCAGAATTAGCTAAAATTATAAATTACGACAAATCAATTAAAGAAAATACATTTCAGTGGAGAAAAATAAACAAGAACTGTCTGATTTTTATGGTTCTGGATCCAATGGGGAGGATATCGCTTTGACATCTTGAATTATTTCGGTAAACAAATCTATTTTTTTATTTAAACCAGTGTTTCAAAATGGCTGCCCGCATAGCATGTTCACCGACATGTGAAACTTTGAAGAAATACCTGCTACAGTTTGCTCATCAGCATCTAGATTTCAGGGTTCAGGTAAGTAGTGTAAACGTTTGAGTTTATGTACTATTTGGTGAAAATGCCTGTGTAGGATGTTATAAACAATTCGAGAAAAAACATCTAGATCTAGCACTCCAGATATATAGATGACATTATCACGAGTTCGTGACACATGCGAGGTGCATGATTTAAAGATTCATCTGCAAGTACATGGCACCACTAATTCAGTGGAAATTAAAGCAGTGAGTTGTACATACAACCATGAGGCCTATCAGTACTGTTTTATTTATAAATTGAAAGAGTATGCTGAGGCAGTTAACCCTTACACTGCCTGGGTCAGAATCATAAGAATTTCGAAAAATATATATCTCTTTGAATCAAAACTGTGACAGTGATATAAAAACAATTAACATTCAAAATATGGCACATATTTCTTTTTTCTTTTTTTTTTTTTAAACTCACTCTTAATTTTATACTTAGACAATAGTCATTGAAACTCAAAATATCAAGGTCTGTGGCATGAATCGAGCAACCAAACTCTTCTCCACATCTACTTAGAAACAGTTATTAATTTTACCC
>JBCEWB010072211.1:0-13188 GCA_039654565.1 Peronia peronii | reverse complement strand
CAACAGCAATTTATAGCAGGCTAAATATATTTTGTTGTTGTTGTTGTTATTTCCCATTCAACAGTCATGGTTCTCAGATAAGACTGGTTATTACTTTATTTGACATAAGTCATTATTTCTCTTGTCAGATGATTATCATTACTAGATCACGATCATGTATTATTGTATACATATATCCATCACAGTGTACGCGAAATCATCAAAGTTCTGTTAGCATTATTGATTAGGGAAAAAAAAAAAAAAGATTGTCACGGTAAATCTACAATGCCATGCCTCTTCATATTATCTTGTTTATAAACAACACAGAAATGAAAGTATCTTTTCAAACAAGAGTATTCCTTGCCATATTCTTTGTTCAGTTGTCTCTCTTGCGATAAACGTTGCCAAAATGGGCGATCGTTTCGCGGATTATCTGCCCCTCCAAAAGAGGGACTCGTGTTAGGGGAGATCATTTTGACCAGCCGAATTACTTCCCTTTCCTAGCCAAAGCGGTCTATAGCAAACATTGTGAAGAGGAAAAAATCCCTTTACACCTTGCCATTCGAAAGAGTGATCGCCAAAAAAATGTGATAAAATTATAACAATAAGAAGAAAACATTCTCTTTACATCATAGTTTTTTTGTTGTTTTTTTTTTAACTTTTCATGCTGTATGTCTCAAGTAAAAAACGCAGAAGTGATTTTTTTCCTCTTTACACTGTTTGTCCGGTCCTGCTTGTGTCTGGTAAAGGTAAATAGGACTGAGCACAAGGATCGCCTATTAGCACAGAACACCGGAGCTCTCACGCATTCTACGTCACTGTTGCTGCTTTAGTCAAAATCCTTGAACTTGGGAGCCAAAAACATTTTGGTTTTAAGACTTGTCTTTAAGTGTTGACTAATCTCGGACCTGCAGTTGTACTAGAGTTGTTATATATGGATGTTATACAATAAGTTCTGTAATGGAAATAAAACAGTTAAACCCTCCATACTAATTATTATATTTATTATTATTATGGACTGCAAGGGGGAGGGGGGGGGGGCGAGATGTGTCAAGGTAGACGGCTAAAAAGAACCGAACTCCTACATCTCTTCCAATAAGAATAATCTGACATAGTATAGAATATATCAGTGGTTTCTCCGATCCACCCTTATCTCTGCAACACAAGCCGCCCAAATTTCATAAGATTCTGTGTTTTCTCTCTTTCAACCCTATTCTCTGCGGACTCCCAGAGTTTAATTTCAACTGACCATGTTATTTGACATGACTCATAAAACATCAACATTGAGAACAGACATCATCCTAAAAAAACAAAGAGAAAAGATTGGACAATATGATGGTAGGAAAACTCCTCGGGTGGAGCGAGACACGTGACGGTCTTCAGAGGAAGAATTCGTCACCCACCTTTTTCTATATTCTTCCTGATGAGATTCAAAATCTTTTCTCTCTCTCTTTTTCTCTTTATCTGATTCTCTGACAGCACAAAAATTTCAGCAGGCCATCTTATTTGAGATGAGATATAAAATGAGATGCAACACGATGAAATCTGGCTCTCATCACATTTTAAGCAAATGGAGTTATTTGTATCACTGTGAAGGTATTCATTTCCTTTTCTGTGGATGATTTTTTTTTTTTTTTTTTTAAGTATAAGTCGAGATGTTGGTAAGTGAAGACGATGGGTGTTGCATGTAGTTGCAGCTGAAGTTAGTGAGAAAATGGCCGATCATTGTTTATTCTTACTAGGTCATGTCACTAAATTAAAATTCTTGGGCTTTCACTCAATCTATTTCAGCAAATTTAACCCGCTCTGAAACGCATTTGAAGGGTTCAAAGGAAAAGCTCGTGATGTCGCATTTTGACACGTTTGAGAAGTAGAACCTTACCGGCTGTGTGTGATTTAGTGTGGATCACTATGTCTGTAAAGCTTGTTGTGAGTTCTAGTTTATCCATTTTTCTTCGTACGTTAAAAAAAGTATGATGATTTAACCAAAATATTTCGAAATATGACATTATTGATGTCTAATGTTCTAAAATTTCTGAAATAGACATCACGAGTTTTTTCATTGAACCGTTCATTTTTTTAATTGATATAGAAGGATCTGTGAAGAAAAAAAAATTGTGTCAAAAATTCATTAACTGTTGAAAAAACGTGATTTCTCCGGTCCCCTGAGTTTGACGAGCGCCTCATTTCATCGTGTCGCATCTCAAATAACCACAAGGGAGAAGGAATAGAGACATTGCCGCAAAAACGGCGAGAACAGTATGATATCTGTCAGAATGGCTCCCGCTTGGGCGTGTTCCCTTGCTCTCCTATTTTTCAGTACTTAAAAGGTTGCAAATCTACCATCTTATTCGAGACGCATTGCAAAAATTAATTATATAATAACACCTACAAAACAGACACATCGTCTCAAAACGGTGGGAAATATGTCTCTTTAGAATGACCTCTTCATAAAATTCTGGGTTTTCTCTCAGTCTCTCCCTCTCTTTCTTTCTCTCTCTCTCTCTCCTATTGTGTGTGATACCTCAAAATTCTCAGCAGGCCATCCTATTTGAGATGATTTACAAAATAACAAGAACAAAGTAACAACCAAGAAACAGGGATATCGCAAAACGGTGGGAAGATGGTAATTTTCGAAATGGCGTCATAACATTTTGTGTCTTTTTTCATTCTTCTCAACTCTCTGATACCTCAGAGGTTACAAATGGCTACCTTATCATAGAGAACTTACACAGTAACAAGTCAAGTAAGAAAAAGAAAAGAAAACAAAACAAAAAATAGAGAGATATCATAACTAACGATGTGAAAAGTATGTATCTTTCAGAATGGAAGAAAAAAGATAACCGTAGATAAGTGAGCAGAGCTGACATTAACTTCATCCAAGCAACATGACAAAAGTTAAGTCAAAATTAAAGTCAAAGCTGGAAAACGTCAAGGAACTGATCACAAACTAGGCGTATAGACCGCCGAAATCACAACGGAACAAATAATTAAAAAATGATTTTTCAAAATCAACTTGTCTTCCTACAAGTTTGAAAACAACAATAACAAGGAACAAACAAAATGAAAAGAAACAAACAAATGACATAATAAAAAAAAATAGATTATCATCACAAACATATCAATATAATGAAACAATCAAGGGAAAGGACAGTACACAAAAATAAACATCATAAACAATAAATGGGTTCCTTGTGCGCATCTGTATTCGTAATCATAATCATTTGCATGTCGGCAATATTTTTTCTAATGTGTTTAAATTTTTTTTTCGGAGAAGCACTTACTGTTCTTGGCCAGACAGAGCCTGAAAAAGTGTTTCAGAACTTGTTCTTCATGAGGCAACAGTATAAGTGAGCCGATGTTCACCGTGTAAAGAAGAGGTGGTTTAGATGATCCAACTAATTCTCAGATTAATCCTTCAGAACTGAATAAATTGAATTGAATAATTAAATTAAGTACACTTAAATCTTCGTTATTTCATTCATCCTAAAATTATTCAACGCCCTTGACAGTTTTCCATGGATTAGATTAAAGAATCTCTTTATAAATAATAAAAGATTGGTCCCCTATAACAAGATTAATTAGGAAAATAAAGTCGGGTCTGTAGATGAAGTAGCACATTCTCTGCAAGACATGGTTCTGTATCTTTGGCATGGCTACATATTCTGGTATCGGACAGCAGGGATGATTGAGCGCCATTCAGCCACATACTGAAAGAAGTCACACTCGATGGAAAACATTTTTCACCATTGATAAGGAAGTTCCTAGCAATTTATAATTAGATTCAAAATAGTAGCCAAAGGCAGTGGAACGGATCTGATGAAAGGAAGTGCTTGTTTGCCATCCTATGATAAAGAAGCCAAATCTTCTTCGACATCAACACCGTCAGAGACCAGATCCTTTGCCACGTATTGTCGCCCTTTCTTTACAACGTCACGATACCTGTTAAACCGTTAATATTCGATACTTACAGTGGATTTAAAATGACCACCACAGGCTGTCATACATAAAATTATGTTATCTTCAAAAAAAAAAAAAAAAAAGAAAATATGATAATCCAAAAGATTTAAGTTTATTCACAAGCGTACAAAGCTCAGGTAGAAATCTAGTATGTATTGTTTGTAACCATAGATATGGAAAATCTGACTTATAATGTGATGGGGTTACGATGTCGAATGGGCCAAGCCAAAAAAAAGCAAATAATAATAATAATAATAATAATAATAATAAAATGATTTGAAACAATTCTGAAAGAAATGTTATCATTCTTTCTTGTGTTTGTTTTGTTTTCGTTATTGTTGTTTCTAATGATACAGTCATGCTGTATTTAAAGTATTTAAAAACTTTCTCTTTGACTTTGCTTTAATATGCTTGTCAGTGTAAACTCCAGTACGAGAAAGAACGATGTGGAAATCTGTTTGCCTCTGTACAAATTGTGAGGAGTTTAAATGTAGGACAGAACTTAGGATCTCATATCTATGCAAAAGAACAGTGGTTATTGTATCCGTGAACGATTCGGGGGTTAGAAACAGGGAATGAAATTTGGGCACAACAAAATTGCGGACAAAGTCAGTCATTAACTGACAAAGCACAACCATTAAATAAGTATGGGGAGTATAATTATCCTCCATCAACACAATTACTTCCCTTTGCCATACAGAACAGATGATGAACATTGTAAAGAAAGAGGGAAAAAATCTCGTTTTCTTCCTCTATTTAAAATGTTAATCATGGAAAAACAAAGAGGATTCAATAATTAATATTGCACCAAGACAGAAAATATGTTCCATACTCACTGTCACTCCAGAGCTTTATAGAATCCCTTACTCACTGTCACTCCAGAGCTTTATAGAATCCCTGACTCATTGTCACTCCAGAGCATTTGACTCATTGTCACTCCAGAGCTTTATAGAATCCCTGACTCATTGTCACTCCAGAGCTTTTGACTCATTGTCACTCCAGAGCTTTATAGAATCCCTGACTCGTTGTCACTCCAGAGCTTTTGACTCATTGTCACTCCAGCACTTTATAGAATCCCTGACTCACTGTCACTCCAGCGCTTTATAGAATCCGTGATTCATTGTCGCTCCAGCGCTTTATAGAATCCCTGACTCATTGTCACTCCAGAGCTTTATAGAATCCCTGACTCACTGTCACTCCAGAGCTTTATAGAATACCTGACTCATTGTCACTCCAGAGCTTTATAGAATCCCTGACTCATTGTCACTCCAGAGCTTTTATAGAATATTCACAAACATTTCAGAAAAAAAACCCTGCATTTTTTATTCCTCACTTTACTTTATTCAACAGTCCTTGTGTCGAGCAAAGGCAAGTAATTAAGCTGGCTAAAACTACCCCAATAAATTATAGAATTAGATTTCAAACATAATTATGTTAATATAGCAACGAAAAATTGACTGCTATGATTGCATTCCGTAACATGGTTTGGAGAAAAGAAAGATCATTAAAATCTATGCTTCTTTTCATTCAATTTAGATGTCTTTGTTTTCTTAAAACAATTTGTAACAAGACAATATCTTTTACTACACAAGCGTTATGGAATTCAAAGACAGTGCCAACAATATAAGGGTTAATACACAGTATATAATCATTATGTTGGATACCTGATAGATCGATACTGTGTACTTTGGACCGTCTATCAAAACATTTAGACTACGTACAATTTAAACATGAGATCATGGAGTCAAGAAAAGCACAAGATGAAATTAAATCGAATACCATTTTCATAAAACGATATAGTGATACTTCCTTGAGATCAGGTGACATGTATGACGTAGGAATGACACATGATAGATGACAAGATCTGACACACATTCTTGTAGTCATCAATTGACATTTGACAATACGCGACGACAACCTATGATAAGACAATATAATTATGCGGCATTGAATGGTCGGTTAAACTGGAATGATATTAGACGTGTATGACACATTTCTGTAACATCCAGGGAACGAATAAGTGATGAGGTTATGATGTTTGATGTTCATACTGAAACATCTTGATGACATGACAAAATGGAATACTGGGTTATAAATGTATGTATAGATCTTTACAAATGACAATTCATCAGTGATAAACAAAATAGTTTAGCTATGAAACACCCCTGTTTATTGATGATCAGTTCCTGAAACAACATTGGCATCAATGAATGAGTGATACAGATAATAATTATGATGTTTTGATCAATGTTGATAAAACAACACTGTGACAATAAAAATGACAGTGTGTAACAATGATGTTTTACAGTAACTTTTACTGCTGAAATACTGTGTCAACGGCCATGTAATGGATAGTGCAGCAAACGATGTTCGAGAGTAACTCAACACTTTAACATCACGTTACAGAGTGATGTGCAATACTCTAACTGATATTTAATTTCAAATTTGTTACAAAACATCTCGAGGGCGAAGAAATCGATCATATTGATTCTACAGTAACTTATTAATAAACTATCACAACACAAAAAAATTGTATGCATCTAAGATGTGAAACCGTTTTGTAGCTTATCAATGAAACGTCAGTATGCAATAATAATAATAATAATAATAATAATAATAATAATATAATAAAATAAGACAAAACAATAAAATAAAATTTAAAAAACTAAATAAATAGTAATAATATAAAAAATGTGTCCGTATGAGCAAGTGACATTTAATCTAACTGTGGATTTTTGATGATACATTGATATGGAAGGCCCGGGATATGGATAAAAAAATTAAAAAGCTAAAATTGACTAAGATCATTAAGACATAAAACTCAGCAAACACAGGATATGGTATTTGATGGTGACTCCATGACATAACGTCAGTTGGTGATATGGCAATCAAGAATGAAGACACAGCTTCACTTCTTGGTAATACTTCACAAGCGATCTGTGATAAAGGAATAACAGTTTGATGGCAGACTTTTTCTTTTACTGGTTTATGACAAAAGAATGGTATTTGATAGCGTACTTCTTTTTCTATCATAATACATCATCGTAAAACAGCTCAACTGTAAAACACTAATGATGTTTTGATAGGATTCTGATAAAACATCTCTGGGCAATAACTTATTATTGTTGCAGGCCTGATGTTAAAAGGAAAAAAAAAACAACTGAAAACAGGCGGTAATACAGGAATCTCTGATAGTGGCTTTTTGATAAAAAAAATCACTTGGAGAAAAATTGACATGTGAAAGAGGAATAATATGTGATGGTAGGTTTTGATGAAACATCACCCTGGATTAAGTGTCTATTTGGCTTATTTGTAGGATTTCATCACGGAACAGCACCGATACTGATTAGTGATACAGGACTGATGTTGGAAAGTAACTTTGTGATAAATTATCTCTGTGGACAAAACATCTGTGATAGAAGAATGATGTGTGATTACAAACCATACAGGAGGATCACTCTCGCCATCAGGAGACTTCACTATTAAAGAAATGATATTAGATGATAAAAGTTTACTGATGAAATGTCACACTGCAAATGATGAAAAAATGAAAGATGGGTCATGGTAATTCTTCGATCACCATCAGAATTCTTGAGTTATGGAAGATGCAGCAAGGATATTTCATGATAAACTTAATTATGAAACATCACTGCGACACAGTGGCCAGTAATGATTATTGGAATGATGTTTAATAGTTATTTAGTGTTTTTCTCAGCTCAAAAAAGAAACCTGGATATTTATTTTTTGATATGATATTAAGCAAAGAATGATGGATATTGCAGGCAAATAATTCAAAAATAATTTGGAGGCCATCGTTAGAAAATAATATTAGCAATAACAATAACAGAGATGGACTTAATGATTTCATTTCAAATTATCAGATAAATTATAGCATAATCTTATAATATATAAGTAATGCAGCAAAGAATCATTCCATGAGCAGAGATATATGAATTTTTTTTTCTCTTTTTTTTTCACAAATATATATCGTTATTGATACTATACATACGTACATAATTACAGTTGCATGACTGATATACCGAGAATGAAATAAGACCTTTGTCATGATCTGATTAACACTTGTAATAAACTTTTCACTCGATCTCTGTTATCTTATTAAGTTACGATCTCTTTCTGTCTGTCTTTTTTTCCTTGTTCTTGTTCATCCTTTTTTTTTTCCAGTTCGTTTTCATCCTTATAAATCTCCCCCAGTCTACTGATATTCCAAATGGCCACTATTTAAAACTAACATTTCAATGACATAAGTCAGCGGGCATATCCTTACATCTTGTCTGGCTACATTGCCATTTTGATTTCTGATAACCATCGAATTTACTGAGTCATTAGAATCTCAAGTGACATTTACATTGTTGTCATGTTTCGTAAGTGCAGATTTTTGTATTACAACCCACAGATCACAATGAATCAATTTATCCAACCTTATCCAAGAAGTTAAGATATTGTTAAGGAAAACACTATGGAAATAGGAAAGAAGCTCTATGAATACATTGACACACTTTAGGATGTTGTAACCAGGGCGTTTGCACGATATTTTGGCTGATTCTGATATCACTCCTTGTGGGCATGGCTTGGTCACGTGAGCGACCTGAGAGCTCCCATTACAAATAATGTGGCACCGACCAATGACTGTCGCCGTTAGATCCCATGTACGCCGCCCATTTCTGTTGGCTGAAGGGCAGGACTGATGCACAACGCGTGTTTGTCTCCGTGCCGTTGATTGCCTGAGAGCAGGTCAGTTTTAGCCTCAGTCTGGTGAATAAGAAACAACAACGACTGTGATAATAACAATAATTCATGTAGCGCGTATCCCCGTACAGAACAGGCTCTAAGCGCTTTACAATCTATTATTATCCCGACAGACCCAGTGAAGACACTCACAAACGTTCTCCGCTTCCTGGAAAGTATACCAGATGGTGTCCGATAGGCGCTCAAACTCTTATCGGTCTAACAATATCAATCACTGTCTTTAGTCGGGTATCCAATTACATCTTTGTGGAGTCAGGAAATGTATGGACAGTGTCTATCCCAAGGACAACCAGTCAGGATTCGAATCCGGAACTTTCGATCCCCAGTCCGACGGCCCAACCACAAGGCCACCGATACCACTATACCACAAAACAAAACAAAACAAAACAATCTTACAATACAAAAGAAAGACTTGAGAACCAGATGATAATGTCTAATAATTGAGTTTTGGAATTTAAACTTCTCTCTTGCTCTCATTGTCGCTGTCTCTTGGTTTCTGTCTGTATCTCTCTAGAGATCTAGTACATTCTCGACTTTTGTCATTCGCAGGTTTTGCCTTCCTCTTTCTCCGTGTCTTTTTTTCTGCTTGCCTCTTCCTCTGTCTCTCTCTTATACACATACACATTCTCCTTCGTATAATTCACAGTTTCTCTTCCTTTCTCTCTAACTCTCTCTCTTTCTCTCTCTAACTCTCTCTCTCTTTCACAACACTGTCCATTTTCCATCTTTCTCATTCACTTTTTGCAGCCTCTTTCTCTGTCTCTATCTGCCTCACTCTCTCTAGCTCTTACAGTCTCTCAGGATCATTGCTCTTTTTCCCCCAGGAGTTGTGAACTAACAGATAATTGTAATTGCCAAGCTATCAACTATCACATAATGATCAGTGAAAGTTGCCTTAATCTTTCACTCAAGATGATCAACCTTCTCATTAATTTTATCTGACTGTACTTAATATATGTATATTTTACAAGCCGCTATGGATGGATGGATGGATGGATGGATGGATGGATGAGTGGGTGAGTGGACGGATGGATGGATGGATGGATGGGTGGCTGGATGAGTGGGTGAATGGACGGAAGGATGGATGGATGGATGGATGGATGATTGGATAGAGGGTGGATAAAATGACAGATAGATAGATGGATGAATGTTTGGATGGACAGCAACTAGATATATAATCACAAGCCAGCCGCATATACATCATTTTATTTAGACAAATCTGAATTAAGATGCCGACATGACAATACCAATCTTACTTACTACAATGAAACCCACACCACATAGAAAAGATCCTGTTCTAATTGTTATGTCATACATATTTGACCACACACGGGAAGCATCAACCAATCCACTAACTGACCTATAGACTGTCATCTGACCCATGTTCAGATCAAAAGGATTGTACTCATCATCAGAGTTTGAGTAGGTTCTGTCCGAGGGGAGTTGATGGTCAGACTTCTTCAAGCATTCAGCTGTGATGGCAGCCTCGTATTCGGCATGTTTCATCTGGTAGTACACACCTGGAAACAGAAGGGGGAAACGGAGAGCAGGGACGGGGAGGTAGAGAATAGAACTTATGTAGTCTAGGGCTCGAGAATTTCTGTCTGCCTATCTGGGTGTCTGGATGTCTGTCTGTTTGTCTCTTTGTCTATCCATCCATCTGTCAGTCTGTCTGCCTGGTTGACTGTATCTGTTTGTCCTTATATCTATCTGTGTATTCTATCCATCTGCGTATTTATCTATGTCTCTCTGTTTGTCTAATTACCAATCTGTCACCTTGGCACCATGTCTACCTAGCTATCTGCTTTTTTTTAATCTGCTCGTCCGCATGTCAGTCTGCTTCAGATTTTCTGATTTTTAAATTTACTGCCTATGAAAGAAGTTTTAAAAGTCTGCTGTATACAAAATATTGATAATAATTTTTTTTTTTAATAATGCAGTAAAATAATGATCTAATAGAAAAGTGGCACGACGAAACCGGGCGCTGGTCAATATACCAGCATACAGTGTTACTGGTATCACTATGCAAAGCTTATCCATTTCACTTTGTACTGGTGAAAAAAATATTCTTCAAACCCTGAGTAAAAGTCGAGAAATCAATACATAATGAAGTTTTGGCGGTGACCTGGGGTTGCAACTGAATTAAAAAAAAAAAAAAAAGGTTGATCGCCATTGATCAAGATTGTTAACCCTCATTTAGGTTGTCACTAAATAACAACATCTGGACCTTTACTCAATGTATTGCAGCGAAATTTATTCTGAAACACATTTTTAAATGGAAATAGAAGGGTTTTGTACCAAGGATAAACCTCCATTTCAAACTCGCTCAATGTTGAAAAAAAAAAAAGCGTTGTTTCTCCAGCCACCTCACTTTGACAATGTCATGCCTGATTTCATCCTGTCACGTCTCAATAACATATCGCGATCTTATGTGTCCTATGCCTCAAACACGACCCCTGTTCAACAGTAGAACACAAGATTTTGGGAAAACCCCGATGCGGAAGTATGTCATTAAATCATTAACGCTAACCGCTACTAGGTTTGAGGGCATCTACGTTCAATAGGCTCACAGCGAAGAGTTTTAGTCATATTCCTACCGACCGCAACAGGGTCAAAGCAAGCAATGAGGCAAACAAATGACCATGCCAAGGTTATGGACATGGGAAAGTGGGGTTTCCCAAAATATTGATGAACCCATTGAGAATGCACCTACTTTGTGCGTCGTATCTGACATCTCCCTCTTGGCCCAGTTTCTCAGCGATACATTTCTGGTCCTGGGGCAGGATGGCCTGAGTTTGGGCCGGAAAGAACCAGTAGGTGGCGAAGATGATGTCGATGGTGTTGTTGTAGTCAGGGTCCGATGGCGACAGGGTGGTGGGTGCCAGGGTGCCGGTGGAAAGAAGTCGCTGAGGATGGATGGATGGATGTATGGATGAAAAGATGGATGGATGGGTGGACGGATGGATGAATGGATGGATAAATGAATGGATAGATGCCGGTTGGATGGATGGATGGATCGATGGATGGATGGATGGAGGAAGAGATGAAGATGTTGGATAGATGGGGTCGACAGAAGGTGGGTAGATGGATGGATGGATGGATGGATGTATAAATGAAAGGAAGGATGGATGAATGGATAGATGGGTGGATGGATGGATGGAGAGATGGATGGATGGTTGGATGAATAAATTGATCATATACAGGTAAGTATTCGGATGAGTGGATGGACGAAGAGATAGAAATACATAGGTAGAACCTTAAGCCTTTTAGTATGGATAGAAAGTGCTAGTGTACTAGAATTATTATATACGCCATGTACATAATAAATCACAATAACCGGTTAAATCAACCATGTCGCCGTATCTGATGACAAGCATTCTGGCTATGAACAGTCATATTGAGCACAATAGCAGTTTTCTGGCTTTCACTGTCACCATGTACATGGAAGGTCTCACTGCTGAAATACATTGTTGAAAGGATGATGATCAGGGATTTCTAAAAAGTTAAAATGTCCAGGTATTGCGGGTGGATTGATGCAACTTCATAACCGACAACTCTTTTTTTCGGATTATTGTTATTATGGTTATATAGCGATTTCGACAACTGTGCATTTGGATTGTTGTTTTATTGTTCATGGGTATTTCTGTAATTCACCCTTTAGTATTAAACCTGATGAATTATTGCGTAATCAAAAGGAGAGCACAATTTTGTTTCCAAAATTTAAGACAGCACAATTTTCGGTGATGTTACGCTTAGAGATAAATATTAAAAACCTATATATATGACAAACGAATAAAATAATCTGACAGAATAACAGTCTTACATGTATTCATTTGATTTGACCATTGTAAATCAGCAGTTGTAAAGATCTAATTGCTCTAAAAATGTACTTTTTTTTTTTTAATTTCCTTTTTAAACAATTTTGAAAAGCCTCTCCTATACAATAAACGAATCATTTAATTAACATTTCCTTTCGTGTACAGCAATACCCTATTTACATTTTACATGTTTTCATTATTGCCGAAAAATTGGCTAGCGATATAAATTCATTTTATCAGCTCAATTCTAAATTTTTCATATTGTTTTTCAACCTTTTTGGTGTATTTGATTAGTTCCCGGTGGACAGTCGTCTTAATTTTAAGACATTTTTCGTAAAATGATTATTATTATGATGATGATGATTATTGGCTTAATGTCTTCTCCAACGCCTTGTTCACAGTATGGCAAAAGCAGAAAGTGAAATTATTGTGTTAATAAACAATATTTAATAATACTCCCCGTATTTTGCCATCATGGTATCTTGGCGTGATTTTTTGTGTGTGTGTCTCTTTCATTTGTATCGCAGCCAGTCGAAATGAGACGTATGTCGATTTTTCACCATATTCGGTTTTTGATGTCACGTGATAGCTTATTTCATACCCTTTCAGATGGTGAAAAAAGTTCTGAGCTAGCTTTATTCTAGCCAGAGATATTGCAGTTTAA
>JBCEWB010072210.1:17797-29555 GCA_039654565.1 Peronia peronii | reverse complement strand
GAAGTTAATATGACAGTTAGTTACAGAGAAATTACAATTTTTCTGCGCAAAAATGTTAAAATGAGAAATAAGCGATTCTTAAAGTTCAGAGTAAGTCATAACACAACTCACTTCTCTAAAATTGCCCTGGAACATATGTAACTCCCTCTGTTTCCTTCAATTCTAACTCCCGGCGGACTTTGGCTGCTCTCCTAAGCTTGAGACGTTTCTGAACAATTTTATTCGATGATCGTTTTCGTAGATCTAGATCTAGATTTTTCAGTCTGGTGACTAGTGATGGTGAGCTTTGATGACGGTGTCACAGAATCAGAAACAGTAGAGGTAGATGCAATGGAAAATGCACATGCAGTACTAGATCCAACTCTAGAGCCTGGTGTCAAGGGGCCCGAGATCGACTAGTAGATCTTGATCTAGATGTTGAGCTTGTAACACTGGGACTACTCGATCTACTAAGGCTAGAGTCAGTGCTGTCCGATGTAGGTGTACTTGTGCGAGCCACTAACAGCTGATTACGCCTCTTATTATTTCAAGCCATGCTTGAAATGTGCAATGAAACAAACAGTAGAACAAAGGTGAGACTGTGTTGTATAAACCGCCGAAACTGATACAGCAAGCATCACTTCACAATCACCGGAAGCAGGTTGCAACTAGGGTTGTCCTAAAAATTCAGCCAGTCAAAACTTAGTATTTATAGCAAAGGTCAAGAAAACGTACATGACCCTGTGTTTCCTCCAAATATAGTAACAAAGCCCTGTATTTGTCATTCTTATACTGTATAGAATTTCCAATGTGAACAAAACTAGAATAAAATATAGGCCTTCCCTTTCCATTCTCGCAAAAAACTAATAGTCGCCGGTTCCATTGATACCAAATTCATGGCGATAAGCGCGCTCTGTCATATGTTATCGGGGGTGTTGTCAGGGGTAATTTTGGGCCTTTCTGTGCAAATTTCAGGCTTTTTTGTGGACACAGCTTGTGAAAAATAGCTCAAAAATCAATTTTAGACTATGCTTTTTGGCATTTTAGTGGTTTTTCCTGCAAGATAACTGGTTAGGCTTAGTGAAACTGCACTTAGTGGAAAAGGCCTTATGACATCGATTTTTTCGATATTCATGTGGCGCTCTTCCCCTTAATTAAAGTTCATATTTCGCAAATTATCGGAAAACCTGCATTATTGTTCTTGTAATGTGACTTGTCATAAAAGCCGTACCAGAGGCATACATTTTGCAATTTGTCAGAGAACTTCTTTATCTTATTTTGCAACTGATCCGAAGAATCCCATTAATGTTCGCAATTTGTAATATGTTAAACAATTTATTCTAGAACTACAGCTAGGACTTAATGATAATCAGACAGTTATTAGAGCTATGTAGATCTAGATCTAAAAAAAACAACTAAACAAAACACTTGGATAGAACAGTATACTCGTTTTGATTATTTGAGGATAATTATTGAAAGTGTAAGTACATGTAGATTTATAACTTTAATCTAGAATATTTAATAAAATTATAAAACATGAAAAGAATGAAAAGTACCATTGGTAAAGTAGAGGATTAGAATTGCTCTTCATGGATATCCCATTTACTGGGGCATTCCATAACAGAGAGAAGAAAACACAATTTTTCTCCAACTGGATTGATAGTGGCTTATGAAAATTGGGTTAAAATCCACTCTAGAAGTCACATTAAGTCAAAAAACTTGATAGGAAAAAAGAGGAGATTAACTGATAATTTGAAACCGAAATCTGAAAATGAACGCTACTGTTGTTTTTCACAATCTAGACCTATAGTACCGGTACCATGAAACGGGACCAGTGATGGTAGGAATCCAGACTTATTATGTAGATATCTAGCCTAGATTTTTATTAGATTATTACTATTTTTAGTGGGCTAGGCCTCGCACTAAAATCAAAATCATGCCCAAAATATTAGAGTGCTACTAGTTCTATAGATCGCTAGATTTGAGATCACTCAGCCTGACTACTGGAGGTTAGGTCTCAGTTTGCACTTCGAAAGTTGAAGACTTGAATGTGGCCCTGCCAAATAGGCCTACTACTGTGTTTAGGCCTATCTATCACGAATTCTGGTACTGTGAAGCAAAATGATAAAAAAAAAAAAAATATTTTAAAAAAATTTATATTATTATTTTCTCCAATTTTGATAGAATTCGCTTAAAAGTTGCAAAAATTGGTAAAATTTGGGCAGTGCATGAATTCGTGTAAAAGTTGTAAACACAAATTTCTACAAGGCCAGTCCTATGCTGTCATTTTATATCCCTGTGAGTAAAGAATTACAGTGTTGCCAATCGCTCCGTAAAATCCGGGGTCAATAGATTTTTAGCTAAAATCCCAGACACCCGAAAATACAAATGCTGGATTTGTCATCCTGTGCCAAAATAATGAAATTATGAAAGAAAAGGTTGGGAAATATGGGAGGTACAAAAATCGCAAATCCTGTGCTGACCGGGATGGAAATTCCACAAAGTTTCTGTATCACAACCAAAGTTTATCTTCATTGCTATTGAAAGGTGACAGGCACTCTGTGACTCTATAGAACTGTAATATTGTGTAGTCCTCTGCAGTCTCAGGACCACAAGTCATATCCCCATGCTGCTGATTACAAAGGGACATGATTTTCTCACCATGCTATGTGACAAATTCCGGACATGAAAGTGCAAAACCATGCTAATTACGTCAAGTAACAATCAAACCTGCTTGTGATCTCTGTGCTGCAGCAGTACAACCAACTGGATAAAATACCATCAGTGGCAGATTTTTTTTAGTCTCCTATTTCAAGTTTTAATTTTACCTGAAAAGCCATCACCTGTATGGATTTAAGAGATTTCAGAAATCAAAAGGTCATGTAACTTTATCACATCTGAAAATTATCCGTGATTGGGCCTAGACAGGATTGGCAACCCTGGAATTAAGAAGTGACAACTCGGAATAGTATATTGTATTTGTTCAGAATAGCAAAAAAGTATTTGCAATAGAGAGCATGCATTGGAAGATTCAAACAAGTTGCATTTAACCACATACAACAGAGGTAGAATAAAACTTAATGGTGTTAACTGTGGTCTTTATTGAATGTGTGTTTATTGGTGGTCAGGACCCATGAATTACATTTGTAGCTCAGTAAAATGGATATTACAGCAGATGTTCCAATTTTGTATTGTAGAAAGAAAATGATTGTGGCGACAATGAGGATGACGACTGGGGTGATGACTTTACTGAAGAAGCTATCAAGCAGAGAATGGAAGAATTGTCTGATGCTGCCAAAGGCTTGGCATTCACAGATGACTTGGAAAAATCTTCAGAGGAACGTCTAAATATGGTTTATGAAATGGTCAAGGTTTGTATATTTTATTCCACTTAAAAAGAAAAAGATTTTTATAAAATATAGTTTATTTTGTAGGAAAGCATGAGCTTAATGTCACATTTTCTTGAAAAGACAGTGCCTGTGTTGATTATGTACATGCTAATGCAGTTGTCACAGGTTATATTAAAGCATTTATCTGAAGGTATGATGAAAGTTTACTTGTTGGATTCCCCTACATGAATCTAATGATTGAACTGCAAATTCTGACCTTCAGCAAATGTATCAAACCCAAGGACTATTATATGACAGGACGTGCAGGGTCAGATTTCTGACTGCGCTAGTGAAGGCCATTTGATTACTGATACAGTGTCTTTTAAATGACACTTTTTGAAAAAGATATGATCCATAGCACAAAGAATATTGTTTACAAAGGTGTCTAAACAACAATAATGACGTAGAAAAAACATGTACAAGGGAAACTGCAACAAGACACACACACCCTCGTCCCCCAGTGTTTCTGCGGTACATTCGCGTGCAATTTGAAATTCATATCAAAATTCATATTGCCTAGGATCATGAGTGAGATATTTTGGTTTAGCAATTTTATAGTGGAAGCTCCTCTGTTATTAGAAATATAAATAAACTCACCAAAGCTAGTGTTGATTATTCTGCTAACCTCGCCTTCTTGATGGTCTGGTACAATGTAGGATTCCTCTGATGGTCATTTTGAAGATTTGTAATCCATGAACAAGTGCATTTGCCAGGCGTCGCAGAAGATGCTTTGAAGATAATCCGATGTCGTAAAATGTGCTGATGGTGAACAGCACGCTGACAAGTCTTTGGAGACAATATGCTTTGTGCTTGGCCTTTTTCATATAGCATAGACCAGTCCACACAAACTCATATGTGCACACATGTGGAACTGTCAGAGACCCTCTTGATACTTCTTCAATGAACAATGCACTTGTTACCAAAGGTTCATCATCGGCAAAGGTCAAGTCCTTTTCACATTTTCTTTCCAGCCACCCTGCAACATATGCGGCGGCATTCTCTTCTGTCCCAGAAAAGGTAACATCTGAGACGCAGCTTTCTACTGCAGCTGCATCTTCCAAATCAATGCCACTGCAAGAATGAGACTGGGAGACGGCATTTGGTTGTTTGGTTTCGATATACTGGAGAAATGATGCAGCAGACCGTGCCAAGCACCTTTTGAAAGCAGTAAAGACATCACCAGCTAACATGAAAGTGTTGGTTAATCAATGCCACTGCAAGAATGAGACTGGGAGACGGCATTTGGTTGTTTGGTTTCGATATACTGGAGAAATGATGCAGCAGACCGTGCCAAGCACCTTTTGAAAGCAGTAAAGACATCACCAGCTAACATGAAAGTGTTGGCTCTGGTAGATTGTCGGTAAACAGAAAACTCTCCTTGAACCCTGTCACTCTGGAGCTCGCGGAGCAAAACATACTGAAACCCAACAGCGAACAGATGTTGACACAAAGCAATAAATCCCTCCCACTATGCTTTCTTGGTGTTGTGGGTCAAGCACTGAACATGTTTAGGTCCATGTTCTGACTCCGACCCTTGGAATATGTCTTAGAATGACAGAAGACTTGATGAGCTCTCTTCTTGTACAGACCGGTTAAGGTCCCCCATCCTCACATCCTGTCCCTTTCTGGAAACATTCATGGTGTTCCACCAATTCAAGACTTGTTGTATGAAAGTGGCCGTTTTGTGAGCATCTTGAAGCTTAAGTGCAGCAAAGACCCTGTCATTGAAGACGCTAAGAACATGTACATTCTGTAGCTGAAGGCGAGAGGGATAACCCAATGCATTTGTCAATGGTGTTGACTTAAGAATGCTATCTTTCTCAGCCTGGTATAAGGTCTTAACATCAGAAAAAGTGCTGACAGTCTTTTTGTCACGTGACAATTTCTGACACTTTTCTGTGATCCAATTGTTCCTCACACATTTTAGCAGGTGAACAGAATCATATAATAAGAACCATGGCCGCAGGTTGTCCAATGGATGTACTGCCTCATAGTCCTGTCGTATGAA
This sequence comes from Peronia peronii, assembly GCA_039654565.1. Classification (NCBI taxonomy): domain Eukaryota; kingdom Metazoa; phylum Mollusca; class Gastropoda; order Systellommatophora; family Onchidiidae; genus Peronia; species Peronia peronii. The sequence goes on along the minus strand of JBCEWB010072210.1, from coordinate 24,179 downwards.
AAGTTTGCAGTACTGTTGATTCATTTTGTGATTGTCTGTCAATGACCCAACAACAATTCCACCTGACTTCTCAGCAGTAGCTGCAGCGTCCTTTACGACAATGAACTGATAGGCGGCTGTGAGTTTGTGCACAGGGGTGACAGACACCATGACACTGGGCCCTCCATGCAAACACTTGACCATCACACATAGCATAGAGCTTACCTTTGCATCAGGGTAATTTTTTGCCATTCCATTGAGAATACCACCCAAAAAGGCAACTGTTGGGCGAATTTTCACTTCATCGACAAGCAAAATACAATGTTTCTGCTGAAAGTTCTTTGCTTTTTGAAAGGTTTTCTCTAGCACCTGATGAATTTCTACAGACGAGATCACAAACTGCGGCTTTCGTTTAGTAGGAAGGACAAGAAAGTCACACAGTTGAGTGTAGCTACAACTAGGAAACTTCTCGATGGCAAAACAGTAATCCGCCACTGTGAATACCTTGTTGCATAGGAGCTGAAGCTGTGTTGTCAGAAATTTGAGCTTTTTACCTGTGACAGCATCACGCGACTCTTGAGCTTCAACATCTTGAAGGGATGTAACTACTTTCTTTACATCTTCATCCACGGGAAATTCATAGTTCAGTGCAGAATGCACAGCCTCAAAGAACTGTAAGAAGCCAGGCCATTGGTTGGCCTTAAAATCTTACTCAGTGGCACACTGATTCTTTTCTTGAAGGCTGAAAGCATGAGGGATGAGCACAAAGTAGACTTGTGCACAAGAATTGACACAGAAATTCTCCTGTAATTTTCTTCCATGAAAAGGATAGCACACTTGTCCTCTGTGCGGGATATGACGACATGTTTATATTTCTTGACGACATGTTTATATTTCTTTAGTAGCTCTTTGTCAGGAGAAAACTCAGCAAATGATGTGATCTTGTCCTTTTTGAGAAAGTCATTCAGCTGCTGATCCTCAACTTTAGGCTGGCGGAGTGCTGGCTTGGGGGTCGGCAAACAAGAAGCCAGAATATTGAAAATACTTGAGGGGAATACAGGTCTGGTATGTCCACCCGGAGGAGGAGAAAAAGAAGATAATGATGTTGTTGTATGTGACAGTTTGATGATGATGATGTTAATGACGAATGTTATTGCCCCGACGAAGGGCCAAGCGGGCTCGAAAATTTGGCATTATTAATTCATTTCATTAACTCGATTCAAAATTCTTCGTATTGTTTTTCAACTTTTTTGGTATATTTGATTAGTTGCTGGTGGACAGTCGTCTTAATTTTAAGACATTTTTCGTAAAATGATGATGTTGATGATGATGATGATTGTGAAAGATATGTATTATGTCCATATATTAGATCTGGATGGATCTCAACACTGACTACTATGAGACTATGTGCTACCTGGAGGAATGGAAATGTCCTTCAGTGAATATAGAATTCAGTCAGCAGGCCTACTAGATAGGGTACAATTATGATTCAAACAGAACAGTTTAACTAACTGACAAGAAATAAGTAGGAACACTGCACAGAAGAGAAAAAAAAACCCAACATTTTAAATGTTTTAACAACAGGAGCTATAAAGTTATAAATAAAGTATCAAAATATTGCTGTCAGCAGTGGTAGCATAGGTCAATACTGATCGACAAGGTAAGATAGTTCAATACTGATCGACAACTACCCACCTAGATCTAGCCTACTGGGTCATCAAAGAACAAGAAGGAAAGAGAAAAAGAGGGCTCGACTGCCAGAGATGAATGTCAATAATGGGTTTATGTTATTTTCCCACAGCGTACATATAGTCAAGATCTAGATATCTAGATGAATAGAACAGCTATGAACATTTTCCCATTAGAAAATATGTAGATTTATTTTTGTACAGATATCAATATCTAGACTACTGACACGCAGAAAAGGATGAGGAGGAGATAGATCTAGCTAATTGGCTATCCATAGTCTGTTTCAGGAAGGATGTAGCAAAGATAAACAAACACAAGTATGTAACAATACAGGAATCTCAGAGAGTGAGAGACAGAAAGATAGAGGATGATTACAAAAAATAATAATAATAAATAAATAAATAAATAAAATCTAGATTCTAGATCTTAATCTAGATCTATGACCACATACCTGGTATTTTGAGCATTCGTGTATCCTCAGGCCAATGTCTCTCGCAGATGAAAAATTTCGATGGCTCCAAAACAAAGTTCTCACGAGGAGGAAGAACGTTCAACAACATGACACTTGTTTGGCATATTGGGAGAATAATAATCGAAGATTTTGCAAATTCCACAACAAGAAATTCATGAACAGTTTATCCACTTTGTTTTTCCCGGGCCAAGCCACAGTACTGCATCCGATGTAAACATGAGACAAAAGAGTGCACATTTTTGCATCAGACCTTTGAAATTACACATGTTAAATATTCCCATCAAAGAATAAGCACTTGCAAACTATTTACAAAAGTCTGTTTTGTATGCTAGATGGGCTTTAATTTCTTCACAATTAATTTTCTGGATCACTATGCCGAAATGCTAGCACTACATTCTGTTTAAAAATAGCTTGCTTGCCGGCAGATGCATCATGCCCGATTTAGAACAGTGACCTTCGCTAGCGGGGTCAGAAATCTGACCCTGTGCGTCATGTCATATAGTAGTCCTTGATCAAACCATAAAAAGGTCAAATAGAGTAGAATTCGCCCGCATAGAAATCTTTATTGTTAAAATAATAAATTGTAGGTTGTGCCAATTAGTATTGCCGCAATTCAATGAATAGAAAATATTTTGAAAAGATATGAGAAAGCTTCAACTGAAAAATTTGAAAAGTCACTTTTCAGACTCCCTGAAATAGGAATTTATTCTTCCATGTATAATTTTTAATTTATGCAGTGAACACCTAATCAGCTGAAACAAAATACAGTATGAAATATAAGAAAAGAACAGATATTTTTAGTGCACATGTTTGTACTTCAATTGACTGAAAGTCATAACCTCAATTTGTGATAATTGGGACTTCTAAGATTGGCTTCGTGGAATTCAGACGAAGAAAGCTCTACTGTATGGTGCTCTGAGCTGTTAAAAAGTAGAAAAATCTGCAGGTCTTTCATGGTTGTTTTGCATCGTTTACCTCAGTTGTGACCTGTTTTTCATCTTTCTTGTAGATCAAGAGAGATGATGATGAACTAACTAAGCCAACTGCTATCAAAGAATTGTTTGCTGAAGCAGAGAGATTGGAAGTAAAAGACAAAGTGCCCCTTGTTCTAGTCGAGTTGCTTCTCAATGAGAAATGTCTGTCCCAGTTGCAGAAATATAAGAATTTGTTTCTCAAGGTGAGTTTGACAGCTGCACAGAATTTGACAATGTATAACCAGATATGGTTTTGAATTTTTAAAAAGGGAAAGAAAGGATTGGGTAAAGTGACTGTTGCTTTTAGCTTTGAATCACTTGGAACTGTGTTTGAAATGGCATTTCCTCTAAGAACTACATGATAACAGTGAAAATTTATTTAGTGAAACTTGAATCTGCTGGCTCGTGACAAGGTGCCATACTTTTATTTTATTGTTTTGGCTTGATACGATACTGTCATTATAGGCAAGATTTCTCCATGTTTAATTTGGTGGAGCCTGTGTTATTTGACATGAGCACTCAGCTCAGGAGGGTCACCAGTTCTCTGGTGCATTTGTTGTACTAAAGTGATGGAAATGTTAAGTGTCATGCTTAATTGCAGTGAAAAAATAGTGCCTGCTTTATCAGAATTTAAATTTGTTCATGTGTTTATAATAAATAAGATCGCATTGAGATTTCATCTCTCTGAGCATAATCTTGTGTGCATATATATCTACTGAGAGACTCGCTGGACTCGGGTTCTTGAAAAAAAAAATTCGCTTGCATCACAACTTTGAGTCCTCTGCTTTCAGATGACAAATTCAAAATGTTACTTTTCCACAGCAAATTTGTCAAAATCTGGTCATTCAGGACTAATGTTGAGTATGTGTATTCCTTTTTCAGTTCTGTGTTCAAAATCAAAAAGCTCAGAAAGCTTTGCTGGGTGGTCTAGAGATTCTGCTGACCAAGGAATATCCAGATCTTCTGCCTAAGACAAGTCACATTCTCAAAGTGTTGTATGACACCGACATTGTGGATGAAGCAGTCATGCTGGAATGGGGCAAAAAGGTAGGTAAAGTTTTTAAATATTTGTTTCTGGGCAGATGGATTCTTTTATCTTGGGAGATGTGATACAGATACCAGAATGTTCATGAATATTCCAATGTGATGTACTGATTATAAAATATTTAAAATGCTATATTGGAATGCTCTACTCAGATTAGAATGAGTTTATAGAAAGGTCTGTGCACTGTGTTCATTTTCTAAATAAGACCCATGTTTTAAGAGTTGTCACATAAAAGAAGACTAAATCTGCAGATGATCAATTAACTAAAATTTTGCCAATTTTATAGTAAATTCTTTGGACTTGAAAAAAAAATTATAATGCACACAACAATCCATCAATAATGATAAATAAAAAATTTTAAAAATCGACGAAGTAAACATTACTATCAGGTGTCACTTCATTTATGGGATATGAAAAATGTTTTTCCGTAGTAAATCCCAATACGTCTTTTACAAGTATTAGCTGTTACTCTATGAATGGTTTACACATCACTTCAAGGGTATGACAAGAAAAAATACGACAAATTTTCTTTGGAACAATTGCATATTTCTGGTTTGTTTTTGTTTTCCCCACCCTCATGAAAAAGCTTGATATGTTTTTTCTCTTTCTCACTTTGTTTCAGCCATCTAAAAAATATGTCAGCAAAGAGGAGAGCATGCAGATCTTAAAGGAAGCACAGGCTTTCATCACTTGGCTGGAAGAAGCAGAAGAAGAGACTGATGACGATGAAGAGGAGGAAGGGGATGTTGAGGTAAAAGTTTTTCACATCCTAGTCATTAGTGATCCCAATAATGATGTGTGAAGCAGTTGTTCTCTGTTTACTCCTGTCATATGAATGAGAAAAGGATACAGAAAAATGAGAGAATTTGATGATACATAACTCAGGACGGAAAAAAATGCGATTGGGCAAAGATAGTCCTGAAAAAGGCTAAGAATATAGAATTTTTTTATCCAAAAGTGGTATCCTGCATATTCATGGGAAGTTTAGTACTAAAGGCTGGTATACAGCACACTTCTCAAGGGATCTCTTTTAGGGTCATTGAAAGTCCCCTCACGCCGTACAGTAATGACAGCTGTGAATTGTCTGAGGTGGATTTTTAGGCAACAACCATAATTTTGCTTTTAGTGACTAAAATTTTCTCATGGTTGTATTGAATGGATGATATTCAAATATTGCAAGGTTCATTCATAAATTGTTAGCTGTCCCAATTGTTTCAAAACTGTGAAGAATTTCAGACAATTGAGATGCAAAACTTAATGTTCACAGCTTGATAATTAAGGGTACTCAGATCTGCCACTTATTCCAATTTTTCCCCACAAATTCCTGCCCTTCCCATTTTTCCGATTGCGTGCACGATATTTTTTTTTTTTTTTTTTGTTTCGCCAACATTGGCCTGGCGGTGCCTGTTTTGAACTGTCTTGATTTCGTTTCGCCAGAAGTACTGGATGACATTTTAACTCACATCTACATTGCGAACTCGGCTTCGGTTCTCAGTCTTGCAGTTGCTGCTATCTCAGCAACTCTCGCTACCTATTGCCTTGTATGAAAGCTGCATTGTATGGAAAGTAACTAAATCTATAATGTCTAGATCGAGTTTCAGCTACATCGGGAATAGGCAAACTGTTGGTTTTCGTGGCATGCCCAACTCGTGTGCTTTGTACTACCGCCAGCTGTTCCTTTGTTTAGCTTTAGATTTAGAGTCTAGATGTTTCACGTTTTTTTCTTAGATTTGGTGTTACAGTAGACTTGGATTCATTAGTATGTAGTTGAATCATAATTTCTTTCATTAGTCTTTTTATTATTTGTGTTATTATAATTCAGAAATAGAAGGTTATTAATTTTATTATAGATCTAATTTAAGAACTTCACAGGATATAAATCTGTAGATGTATAACTCTAGATTTTAAACTTGAACATGATTAGCTGTAATATTAACACATTGTTATGTATGATTCCATTTTTTTTTTTTTTGGCCAAATTCAGATTTTTGAGAGCTAAGATACTGATTTTTTTTGGGTTGGCAAAGTGGCAAGTCTGGATATTTTTAACTTGTATGTGCACACAAAAGACAGATCACATGCTACCAAATTATTATTTGTATATGAACCAATGGAACTCGATTATACATCATGAGGCTAAAAATCATTCAAGGTGTTTTCATGGAGGGGGGGGGGGGGGGGTCCTGTATCCCCTGACCTGTCCTCCCCACGGGGGTCTGGGGT
>JBCEWB010072210.1:1648-17787 GCA_039654565.1 Peronia peronii | reverse complement strand
CCCCCCCCCCCCCCCCCCCCCCCCCCCCCCCCCCCCTCCCCCCCCCCTCCCCCCCCCCCCCCCCCACACACCACCTGACCTGTCCTCCCCACGGGGGTCTGGGGTATATAAGTAGGTTCTTTGCAGGCAGTGAAAGCCCACCATCGATGGGATGTCTCCAGCTGAATTGCCATTGTCAACGTTCCAGGGGAGATGATCTCTTCTTTTTCCTATCTTCTGTCCCACTCTCTTTCCTCTCTTCTTCTATATACTTGATCAGCCTTTTTGACATACAAACATATCTCGGCACAGTATAGCTGTGATTGTGCTGATGTGCCATTAAACCCTAACGCAAACAATCTGACCCGTCTGCTTTGGTTCACAGATCATCTATTCAAATACCCAGAAAGTTGGTGAAATTACAGTTGAACCAGTCAAACCCGCTGCTGCTCCTGCTGTCAATGGAGGCAAGGCTCCAGTTGCTGCTATGGTTGAAGATGACGGTGATGATATTGACATTGATGATATCTAAACCAGAGAGGTCAATCATCGCTTGACATAACCTTAATTATGAGACCGAGGGTTGGATGCTGTCATGCATAATTGCTTCTATTTTTTGCTTCATGTTCACCAGAGAATAGTTTTAGTGGGGCTAGTATTTATTACTCATTTATCTTAACGTAAGTTGGTAACAAATGTTATTACATGAATGCTGCTCTTTTTTTTTTTTTTTTTTTCATCAGAGTGATATCTTAAAGATTTTTGTTTTGCCATTAGACTTGCATCAGTCAGTTTTATGACAGAGTGAAAAAAAATTATCTCAACTCTCATGAAAAATTGCTGCTAAGGGTTAATGATGATTGCTATTCATGTAGAAGGATACTGGGCACAGGCCTGATGGGGATAGCATATAAAAATATCCCATATATTTTATAGCCATGCTCTCTTAATTGTATATTGCCAATTTTCATGTTCCAACTTCTACTTGCAGTTTTTCTCCCAATGTTTTCTTTTTTGCTTGATATAACAAAATACATTAACATCGAGTTCCAGCTTTCTTTTCCATCTAAAATATTAATTCTTCATATCGTGATGCTTAAAGCCAACCAGCCATGAATGATAATCATGAATCTTTTTTGTGATTGATAAATTGGTTTCATTTCTCTGAGGTAAAGACATTTGATGCTTTGAAGTTTCTTAAAACTTGATTTTCTCCTGTTTTTTTGTTTTTTGTTTTTTCAATTCCCATCTGTGGCTTCATTACAAGACTTATTATGTTGTGACAATGTCTACTGTGGCTTTTTTTCCTTTTTTTTTACCTGTGGTCATTGTCATCAACTTGTCATCATTCCATTGCATCAGTTTGTCACAGGATAGTACCGCTTTTGCATGTTTGGGTTGATGGGTACGTAAATCATGCATGTAAATGGTACAACAAACATTAAAGAGGAGCTTATTCTAGCATTACATTTTCATTTGTAAGTCACAATGGTCATTTTTCATATGACCAAGAGCTTTTAGTTTTCAGCATTAAACAAGTGGACTTTTGAATCATCACAAAATGTTTTATGATGAATGGATGTTCTATCCTTCATTGTTGAGTTCTTTCTTCAATCCTAAAAACATAATTGAACATTCTGTTTTTTATATCCTTACAATTTGAGTTCATTAAACAGTAGTAATTCACGGGATCTTCAATTTGGTGTTAGTTTGTATGAATTATTTATATTTTTTTCTTAGATTTTTCTGATGGGGAGGGTGAATTATTTATATTTTTTTCTTAGATTTTTCTGATGGGGAGGGTATTTCTTCAAACATATTTAATCTTGAAATCAGTGGTTGCTCCTGGGTCCTGATGGTTGAAGCCATATTAATCATGATTTTGGTGTAGTTGGCTCACTTTGAACATTTTGGGTTGTGGTTGTCTCAAGAATTTTGACAAGTTAGAAGTGACTTGTGTTTATACCATTTCAGATTCTTTTATTTTAAGATATCTGTGGTGAAACTTACATCTCCTGTCACCCATTCTGCAGAAATATTCTCTTGGGTTGTTCATGTTACACGAAACATCAATAAATTTCAGTTATTTCAATAGGTATTGATCTTGTGACCAAGCAAAGCAAGTACATGGAATCTGATGGTAAGACAAGACAGGTTTTATCAGTGATTTTGTAAATGATAGTGCAACATTTTTAGAGCTGCATGAGTAGTGATTTCCAGAGAAATTAAGTGGTTTAACATTTTTTTCGAGCTACATGAGTGGTGATTTCCAGGGAGAAATTAATAAAGTGATTCTAGCTAGATCTCATGTAAAAAGCCACATGATAGGAAGAAAATAAAAAGACAAGAGAGATACCAAGCCCTTTGTCCAACATTGGAAAATAATTTTAGGATTCAAAGTTTTTACTAGGAGCACAGGAAGGTCAGGCCAATTGATTTTGTATCAATGAATGCCAGAAGTTTTTACATAGTGAAATCATAACAGGATATGGGAGGACTTTACAGTATCATGAGTAGGAGAAGTTAATCGGTTATTAGATCTTTTGTGACCCATCATGTACTTTCTAGTTATAGTTGAGGTGAATTCATTCTTAATAAAACAGTATGTTCTGAAAGAGGTGAATTACTGAATATACTTGTCACTTGTACATTAACTATGTCAGTTTTTTAGTATTTATATTCCAAAATTTCTTGTATCATGTCTGATGAAAAGAAAACCCACTCTGATTCTTCAAAAATATTTTACTATGAACACATTTTGAAACCAAAATAAAGATTTTATTTATTCACAATGTTGTTTTCCAGTTCTCTTTTACAATAGGATAACTTGCTGATTCTTGGATACATACATGTTGGTGCCACCCATCTTTTGTCATAGAGATTTAATTTGACAGGCATAAGCAAGCCATTTAAGAGAGTGCATGTGGGTAAATAAGACCGTGGATCCCTTGGTCATACATTGCATGTTGATTGATACATGTAGATGGTAGAATTGACAATTGTTTCACTGCATTTTGAGGTGATTGAATCCCCACAGCAGATCCCTCCAAGTTACAGCTTATCTCAGTGGTTGCAGCAGTTTCATTCTCACATTCAGACAAGCTTTGCCATTGGCTAGGACATTACCCTTAGTATAGATCAAGGCTGAAGAACAACTTCGACAAGCCAAGGAATAAATGTTGAAAGGAAATGCATATGGTTGTGAGTCTACACCCAGTCAAATTTTCAAGGCCAGTCTTGTGCTGCCTATTCCTTCAGTGTCTCTTAATAAAAAATAAAAGTCTAGTAAAATCATAGATAATAAAACGAAGGGGTGTAAAAATCAGAACAATTTTCTCAGAACTTGAATCTGTATTCTGATCACTTGGCACCATTTGGGTCTCCACTCAGCAACTACTGGTTGTCCAGCATGGCAGTTGTCAGTCACAAACTGCAATCACCATTCTTTATACTATACTCCTTGATTATTCTGGGTGAAAATGTAATATTTCAGTAGCAGAACCTTCTTCCCACATATGAGTAACCTCAACTTTGTGCAGCAATCTGACAGTACAGCAAATGAAAAATATTCAGAGCTCTTTTTTTAGTTCTGGCCACACTTGTTCCCTACACTCTTGCAAAATAGTTACATGTATTATCTTGCAATTACATTATTACAGTAAATAAACCAAAAAAAAAAAAAAAGCAGTACAATATATTGTCAAACTTAGTCATCAATATTATTTAGGCCTGCCAGTTTGAATGGGCAAAGGTTGTGACTGATGATCATTGATGTGAGCTCATCATGCAAAGCATTCAAAATTTCAGGACATATATAAATATATACAGTTGTACAGTTTATCAAAGCTGTCATCAACATCGGACATGTATGTATTTGCTTTTTGCTTTTCGCCTACTGAAAAATCAATGGCGCTGGTTATTCTTTCTGCATAACATATTCAATGGCTACAAACATTGCAGTATACTTGTATCTATATAGCTAAAGTGGCTTTTGATGGATGAATTCGTGTGGACTTTGGAAATAAGTTACAGCGTTTCAAAATGTTCTGATTTTCATTTCAGAGCAAAGCCATACCTCTGTTCATTAAATAATAAAGATCTAAAGTACATGTACACGCATATAATGTATATGTATATGTGGTATACAACAGGAGCAGGAAAAGAGGTGTTCTTTCCACCCAGCGAGATGCCATTGCGATAACAACTGCAGTATCTGGTAACTACATATTGTCTACATGCTAGACAATCTTATCCACTATTCTGTATGCCCTAACATGCCAGCCAGCGGGCCTCTGTGCTACTTTAGTACTACTGCTTACTGCTAGTAAAATTATGTTAGTACTACTGCTAGTTACATAACTAAGGTTTGAAAATCTCGAAGTGGAAGTCCACTCAGTTTTGTCACAACTGTAGAAGATATACACAATGTTTATCATTCTGTAACAAGTTTTTTCTTAAAAACTGGAAGAATAAATTGATGGAAACCAAACTGTCTTCTCATTGTTGTACTTTCTTGTGTGTTCTTATGTGCGTTTGTTCTGTTGGTTATTTTAGGTTTAGTGCCGATATTATTACACTTTATGAAAGAAATTTTTTGTGTGAAAAGTGTTAATTTATAATAGGTGATATATATTTTGAGATGAAAGTTCTGTGTGAAAACAACGGTTGGTCATAGCTCAGCAGAATGAGGGCATTGGAAGTGGACGGCCCGTGATTTTAAATGTGGAGAAGTTTAATTATATTCTTATCAATCTAGCAATATCAAAGAGGCTTTTAAAGTCCTGTTACCATTCAAAGCCCTATTACCGTAATTATGAAATGCATAAAACAGGAAGAGAGGCCTGTATCCAACCAGAGTTGAACTGGGTGTTGCATATGGCTTCGGCGCTCTCCTGGACAGCAGTGTCAATTTTGTTCAATTCATCTCGCGACGTGTAACACGGCGCCCTTGGAAAACAAGAGAAATTTAGGTAAGGTGAAGCAGTTCTTCAGTAAGAAGAGAGCGGGGTGGCTGTCAATAGACTGAAGGCGCTCAGTCAGGATCTTCAATGTATCCATCTTTTTGATGAGGTTGTTGATGATGGCGGGACGGCAAATCGGTGAGCCGAGGATGTAGAGATCGTCGCGATTTGGTAATCTCGGCTCCATCAAGGACTTGTAGTGTCGGATTGAATGCACTGCTGAGGCAAAATGGTTGTCATCGCACGCAGCATTGATGATCTCCGACTTCGAGGGGTTGACAAATGTATTATATGTTCACTTGCTAGTATAATTGAGTGGAAGTGCATAAGTACCAGTTGATCAGATTCAAGTTTTCAGAAAACTTCCCAAGTTTGTTTTTGTTTTTTTTCTAAATTGCATTCCGTGATTTGCGATCAATGAAGTTAAACTTCTTAAATTTAATACATTTTTTTTTATATGTACGTCAGTTTTCATTTCTATCCGTATTTTTCCAGTTTTCTTTTTATTGTACAATAACAGTACAGAGGCGGAATAGACTGACCTTGAGGGATCAAGTCATAATTTTTTTAAAAAGTGGCCCTCGGCTGGAATTTGGAACTAAATGAGTCAACGAATCTTTAAATAGTCTAACATGGAGAGAATAATTGTTTCGATAGCACCGTCTATCATAGAACATGTACATGTATAACTATACCCTTCACTACACCGCGTATGTCAAATGTATGTTTGTATCACGCAGAGAGCACAAACGCTAATGTCAAGGATGAGCTTGTTAGTGTAACTAGTGTAGCTTATCTGCATATCCTTTGTAACAACGTACATGGACATATTTTATTAGAAGAACTCATAAAACAAGAACTACCGAGGCGACAAAAAGCTCGCAAAGTAACACGTATCAGTAATGTGACTACCTGCAAGTGCAAACAAATACATGTATCTTTGTACATGTAGTTGTTGGGGACAATTATTAATTGAATATAATATAGATAGAGTTGATAATGATGTATTATTATTATGGTTCTTTAAAATTTGCTAATCATTCTGTTCTCACCTGCAGATGGTGAAAGGCCGCCGGACATCGGTGGGATGTCTCCCATGAAATGCCATTCTCACCAAGGCAGGGGCGACATCTCTTCTCTCTCCTTGCTCCTGTCCTCTGTCCCACTCTCCTTTTCTTTTTTTTACGCCTTTCAGTCCTGAGATAGTAGGATTATCTCAGTTTTAAGTAGTTGCCTGATTTTGGTGAGAATTTTGGGTAGAAATTTGGACATTGGAAATTTGGCCTGGATAGCGGCACGCAGCCTACTCTTTCATCGATTTTGAACTGCCAGGGATTCTTTGTCGTGCGTAACGTACACACGGGAGCTCCGAAATATATTCGCCCTTATCCGAGAAGGCTAGATGTCAGGCTTCCCTATCTAGAGGAAGCCTGGGGATCGTTGAGTCACTGAAAAAAAATGTAGGTTTCAATCTTCATGTCCTTCCATCCCCCGATGCAGGACGCGCGAGTCGATCCCAGCCTCGCCACCGTGAGTTGTTTTCTCCCTGAGCAGACGCCAAACCACATAGCCATTACGCCCCCTGCCCCGCTCTTTTTCCTCTTTTGTCTTATACATGTATATATGTATACATACATGTATACATGTACTTGATCAGCCTTTTTGACCATCACGTCAGGAGGTTGAAAGGCTTACATAAACCGCCTTTTTTTTTTTTGTTTTTCCCGTGTTTAGCACAATATAGTCACGATCATGCTGATGTGCCGTTAAACCCCAATGCAAACAAACTGAAGAGCGTCTACATACATGTACATGTATAATGTACTGTATATGTGTAAGAGGAAGCTTTGCTTACAAAAAGAACAAAATCAATATCACTCAAAACGAAACAAGCACACTTACAGTGATACCGCTACGATATTGTAAAATCAAATATGCATGACAGTACTACACTGTACTTGTACGGCATGCAAACGTGTAAAAAAAAAAAACCACCGGTGGTAAAAGGTCTCTTGTGATTTAGCCTGCATCTGTTCATGTGGGCTACATATGTCATCGCATGGTTGGAAAACATCGAAACTGATGTATGTAGGTCAAGTTAGAAAACAACACAAATGTAATTTTTTAGGAGAGTGGAAAAATAACGATTGGGAGGGTAGGACAGTGGAAATGTATTGACAGGAATGTTGTATAAGTGTTAGCAAGTCATGAAACATGCAATGTCAAGCCACAATGAAAATTCCAGTCCTGAACATAGGTGATATTGGATAAAATGATAAAATATTGACATGAAAACAGTAAAGCATTACTTTTTGGAAATAAGTTTATTGTCCCTACTTTCAACAGTTAATACAGTATTTAATGATACATATACATGTACATGAAACACAGCAAATTATACACTTCTCAACAAAGAAGAACAAATCAACATGTTTTAATGTACTGATGTGATATCAAATAACACATATTCATGTATATGTGTACTACTGTATGGCATGTACAGTGTAAATTAATGGAATGTACTGTGGTATTCTGATAATCATTTGCTCCCACTTCTCTCTCTCTCCCTCTCTCTCTCTCTCTCCCTCTCTCTCACTCTCTCTTTCCTATTTTCTTCCGTAACGAAATTTTTATTGTTTTTGTTGTCGTTTTTCTGAATTTGGTTTTGGGAAATTATTTTTCTGGAAATAATACATGTATTATTATGGCGAGCCACTTATGAAAATAAAGCTACCGAACCCGGGCACATCCAAAGCCATTCTGATTACAGTGAAATGGCCAATTTAATTCGATGAAATGTAGTAATAGACATACTTTTCAAATACATCGTACTTTTGCATTATATCGTTACGTTCTCTATATAATACGTCTTTCAACCTCCTGGTGGAGATTATCTCGTACTTTTACAGGCCGTTTCTTTGCTGGTGCAAAATTCACAGTGAAACGGAAGTAATGATAGGAAGACTCCCTACCGACTACATGAGCAAAGAATAATTATTAGATCTAATCCATTCCTTCCAATTTCAATTGCATCTCCGAGGAGATTCATATTAATTTGATGTGGTTGAAGATTTATTCATTAAACTTTGCACTCGAATAACTTTCCAACCACAATCTCATTAAAAAATCGTCTGTTTTATATCAGGCTACCTTCATATTACATAGTGAATTGAATATCGTAGTTGTTTCTTGAACAGGACGAAATATCGTTACAGAAACTTGAGTGCTCCAGCTCTTAGTCTTAGTTTACTACTGACATTTTTAGAGTTAAAAATCTATAGACTTTTGTTGTTGTTTGTTTGTTCACACTCGGTGAAATAAACAATCATAAAAATACATCTCTTTCTTGTGCTGTGGGTGCTATAAGCTGCATATCAGGGTATCTGTAGAACACAATTCAGAGTGCCGCTGCTGTACTTATAGAATCATTTACAACATTTGTACATGTATTTTATTTTATCAGCACTCACAAATATACGAATATCTACATGAATTACTTTTCTGACGGATGCATGTGAGCTCGTTATTCAGACCCTCTAAGGACGGTCTTATCAGCAACATACAAAAAAAAAGAGGACGGGAGAGGATGGGGGGGGAGTGGATAAGGGAAATTCACATGAGATTAGTGGGGGAGGGGGGATCAGATCTGGTGAATAAGTAATAAACACAAAAAGGGATCGACCGTTTGAGGCGTATTCTCTTTGAATTCTCTTGGCTAGCTCACAGTTCTGTTCTTTCCGGCAGATTGTTGATACAACGGCAGACTGTTCGGATGTATACATAATTAGGGTAAGGTCGGTTAGAATCCAGGTCTGTAACGATGGCGAAGTAAAGGCGCTTTACCTTGGCGCATCGACAGCCACACCTGCAGTCCTCTACGGTTCTGGGGATAAAACAAAAGTTTACAAAATGCAGCTTTATTCTTTTGTTTTCCTATATGAATGCTTGCATTTGCAACGAGCCATTGTTACTATCAGCTATTTTGCTAGGCACGTGAAGTAGGCCTAAGAAACAAGGATTAATGTACATTGTAAGACAGTCCACTACCTCCTCAGCCTTCGCCTTTGTGAAAACAAAATAAAACAACAAAAAAGCCGTGCAATCTTTTTGGCCTGAAACCGTCGGTCATGGTTTTGTTAACCCCAGTGACCCAACGAGCCTAGTGTTGCTAGTTTGTCATTCTGTTCGACTTAAATTAGAGAAGGAAAGACACATCAAGAAAGAGAAGAAAAATGATATAGAAGAAAGTCAAATAATTTGAGTTGAAAAAATGTGAGCAGAAAACAACCAAAATCTATCGTATAAATGCATGAAAAGGATAAGACTATTAAGAGAACAAACTTGACATATGTGTAATTAATAAACTACATTGTACCATATTCTTGTAGTAACAGGTTATCATGCAAAGAATAAAAAAAGTTCGAAAGTTTTGGCTCACCGGAGATTTTTATCAATTATTCTGCACATTTGTTTTTTGTTTATAATCAATTAATGTAGGACTTAACCGGTGCCGACCGAGTTGCCAGTTTGACAGTCTTTTTTCTTGAGGTTAAGACATTTTCAGAAACAATAATTTTGAATGATGAAACGGTAATGATGGAATTATAATAACAATGTGATGATAAATAATATGCAAAAATAAATCTTTATATTATTATTACTACTGTCACGATCACCACCACTACGACTATTACTATTAATAGTACTATCGAAGGCCTACTTCTACCGCTACTACTACTAGTGAGCTTACTACTACTATTTCTACAACGATAACTACTACTTTTTATCATTGTACTGTTGTTACATGTAGTATTATTAACATCATTTATCATTATAGAGAATACATGTAACAGTTTCATGAGATTACCTTTAATCACAGCTCTGCTTATAGCTTATTACATGTATGTGAATCTCTGAGATGCTGTCAATCATAATGGCATTTGGCTGGACTTCTAAGGACACAAATATTACATTAGTCGTGTAACAGCCTACATCGACGAGTGCAAAACATGAAATAAGCCATTCTTGAAATATTAGACATGTACATTGTACAAACAACATCTCTAATTATCTGTATCAGTGGATAAATTATGCTGCCTGTGATTTATTGGGAATCTAACACAGTCAGTGATGTTCGGGACAAATGCGTACATGTATGTGTGTGTGTGAGGCAGAATTAAAGTGGGGAGAGGATGTGGGTGTCTGTCTGCTTTTCCATCTGTTTTTCTGTCTGTCAGTCTACCCAGATCTGTCTGTGTATCTCGGTCATCTGTTGTCTGTTTATCTGATAGTAAAGGAAGTAAGCTCACTTGCAAGTTGTGTCAGCTTCGAAAACTTGAAAATAATCCTTCCCTTTTGGCTGATAGATACGTACTTCCATGCCATTGACGTCCTCCACAACATCGAATTTGGTAAGTTCACTCACTCTGAGGTAAACGAGAGACATTTCATTTTTAACGATTTTCATCATGTACATCATTATCATCATCTCATGTCGAAACAAACTGATAATCCCCCAAATAATATACTTTTGTACTTACATTTACCAAGTCGTATGCCTCTGTCTTTCACTGCAGGATCTTATGAAGCATTATGAATACATACTAGTCTGTTGCTAATGTATGCCCACATCTTTGATTTCTGTTAGTGTTAACAAGTAGGGAGGCTCAAAATTTAAGATGCTGCTGCTCGTGTTTTATGCTGCCATTCGAGAGAACGGTTTCGACAGCGCAACTGAAATCTGAAATAGGGTCTGATTCTCTGAATATCAGCAATTCAAATTGTGAAGGAAAACAAACAAATAGAAGATACAATAAGACTAGCGTATGTGTTCATTGACAGTTTTTTTTCTTTCTAATGCAGTAACGCTGAACCTTCAGATCATAAGCTCAAATTTCAAAAACAAACAAGCAAACAAACAACAACTGCAAAAAATAAAAAATTAAAAAATCAGGATCATATAACAAAAAAGCTATGTGTGATTTGAAGGTGGTCAGCCGTATGTTCCGGCACCTTTACCCTTTCTTCACTATTCTTTATTTTCAAGCAAGAATCTTTTTCTGTAACATACTTTTGATAGCAAATCTCTTAGCCACACAGTGACATGTAAATCATAAAAATCTTTTCAAAATCACAGGTATTCAAATGGGCATTATTAACACCAAATGTTATACCACAGAGGCCCATCGTATAGTGAGTGTGAATAATTGCCAACTGAAAAGAAAACTTTGAAGTTTTCTCCAATGTGCCTGTTAGTGCTTCGCTCCAATATTTCAAAAACATGGAAAATTAAGCTGTGTCTCTAGTGAACCGAAATATGTGCTTCTGTATGCGTATGGCACTATCAACCTTTGACCAATGACCATCTGACGGCAGAATTCATTCTTTTCACCATGTGACAGCTTTCCGTTGCCTCGTAGCCTTGGAATCTATTAAATTTGATTTACACATTTTAATTCTAAGCTTAGAATCAGTTTCTGTGTCAGTAGGTTACATATAGGAGTGATGAAGGCACATCTAGTAAATTATGCTGTTCAACCAGATTTTTCTTTTTCTTTCTTTCTTTCGTTCTTTCTTTCTTTCTTTTTTTTCTTTCTTTTTTTTTTCTTTAGATTTCAAGATAAAAATCAGTGACTTACATGTCACAGCATGCTGAGTATATCTTCTCATGAAAATGAATCTGAAACAGAAAGAAGCAAAATTGAAACAAAGCAAAACAAAACAAAAAAAGTATCAAAGAATGAAAATAGAAGCTTAGTTTTCTTTTTCGCCCCAGAGGTATTATTTATTACTCTAGGTCAGTCTCCATCCCAAATATCATACATGGATTTATTTCCTCCAAAATAAAAGTCCCTACTTGTCCACACTTTTTTTTTTGGTTCACAACAGTTACTGGCATTCAGATCCTGATTCATTCTCACTTCTCCATCAGCCACCAAGAGCGTTATCGTGAATTAGGTAAAAGTTATTTTTCTTTATATTTTTATCTATGACATATATAATGTCATATAATTTATAAAGAAAACTGCTGTGGAGTATTTACATTAAGATGCAGGGACTTAATCGCACGCAGACTGCATTTCTTACTTCGTTTTTAACTAATGTTGTCTGCTGAAAAGGTTTGCCTTTTCAAGTGGTATATCAGCTTATTTAAGGGCAATGCCCTTTACAGCGCTCTAACTGAAAAACTACGTTGAAAATTTCAGATTTGATTTATTTATTTATCTGTGCACATCCTCCCAAATATGACAAGAGAATGAAGGGTATGATTTTGAGGCTGTGGAATTATTCCTTTATATTCAGACTACAAATGGAATAAATCAGATGTCGTGAAAGAGGACTTCACTGAGAACTTTGTATTTTACTGACCATGAATTAACACAAGAATCAACTTTTGAACTGAATATGTTCGCACAGGGGAATCGTGTTTGAATAAATTCTATTGAAATCCTTCTCATGAAAAAATTAGACTTATTAAATCTTTAGCCTAAGGTCGTGTGTCCAATAAAGCGGAAATGTCCGGCACGAAGGACCGAAAAAACTGAACACCAGTTTTTACTCTTACAGTGGACCAGGATTTACTACAAGTATGTCCATCAAAACGACAGACTGCTTCAGATGAACAACAAATCTCATGGAATCGCGTTCGCACCATTTTTGTTGTTCTGTCGAGCAACGCATCAGTGATCGTCTGAAGAAAAAAAACACAACAAAACACAAAACAAAACAATAACAAATCGACTTTTCATTTTTAGCTCAAATTTTAAAAAATATATAGTTTTAGCTCAAATCTAAAAAAAAAATATTTATTATATTCATATTCAGCACCTCAAAATTAATCAAGTCTATGCGCTTACCATCTGGATTAAATGTGTATTTATCTTTTCACTTTTGTTGTGTTGTTGTTGTTGTTTGACCCTGTGTTCACATGGGTGCCAAACCCGGATGAACAGAGATTGACGGACACCGACAAAGTTTTCCGTTCTGGTAACCTTTTCACATTGCCCATGACGGAAATTCATTATCAGAGCGAAAATGGCATGAAGAAAACGTATAAAATTGCTTCTGTTGTGCTTGAAAATAAAACAATGAATAAAAGAGCGAAGAACATTTGGCATTAGTCCTATCCAAAGATAGCATCAAAAATATCATGAATTGCACTGTTTGCATTCGAAGCTCCTGAAGGATGTTGATAGATTTATAGTTTATACAATTGTCGCTCCTTCCCGTGGTGGTGAAGATGACCATGAAAGCAATTATAAAATCTGATGATGGTGGCTTCGGAGATGACTGTGACAGTGTTGCGAATGATTGTGATTATAAAATTGTGGGCGTCTAAACGATAGTGATTATTCAATTAATGTAGTGGTGATGATGGTCATGGTGGTACTAAAGGTGGTAGGCAGGTTATGATATGGTAATGATGACAGTGGCTTAGATGCTGTTAAATGACAAAGAAGCTGTAGGTGAAGCTGTAAGTTTCAATTACCCTCCTGTTTTTCTTTATTTTCGTGTTTATTTACGTGTATTTTTTTATATATTAGAACTTACGAGGCTTTCATCATATTCGTGTTTTTCATTAAGTTAGCCTTTTTCATTTCTGTCATTTCTTTTTTTTCCTTTATTTTTGCATCTTTTTTTTTCACTATCCTTGTGTTTTTCATTAAGTGTTGTTAACATGTTCATTACATTCATGTTTTTAATTAACTCCCTGTCATCCCCCCACCCCCCAATTATTTTTGTTTCTTGTTGTTTTTGTTACTTTCATTTTTTTTTTCTCTGTTTCTTTTTGTTTGTTTATTTGTATTTTCGTGGTATCTTCATGTTTTTTATTGTCTCCGTGTTTTTCATCACCTTCATATCTTTCATGATCTTCGTGTCTTTCATTATCTGGGTGTCCTTTTTTTGTTTTGTTTTGTTTTGTTTTGTTTAAATTACGATCGTGTTTTCATTCATTTTTTGTTGTTTTTTTTCTTTATGAATTTTATGTTTTCCATTACCCTCTTGTTTCTATTTCTATTCTCGTTGAAAGCATCGATCTCTTGTTGTGTTAGGAACATTCCGGAATACTTGGCAAGACAGTCAGACTCGATGTCGTCAATGGTGACAGTCTCCTGGTAGTCCTCCTGAGAGGTCTCCTGGTAGTTCTCTTCATAGTTCGTCTGGCAGTTCTGTTGATGGTCACCCTGGCAGTTCTCTTGCAAGTCCTCGCTGGAGACGTGTGTAAAAAAAAAAAAAACATGTATCGATCAAGAGAAAGTCTTATTTAAAAAAAAAAAAAAAAAAAGATATGATAATCGTGAAACAATAACACGTGGTTGCTGTCTTGGTGGCCATATCACTGAAGGAGCAATTACCAGGAAGAAGAAGTAAAAGAATGCAGACAAAAAGAAGATGATGATGATGGTGATGTTGGAGTAGAAGAGAAATAAGAAGAGAAAAGTAAAGAGAAAAGGGAAAAAAAAGAAGAAGAGGAAGAAGAAAAAGGGGGGGGGGGAAGAAGAAAAGAAAGGGAAAAACACGAAAAAGGAAGAAGAAACAGAAAAGGAACAACATAGAAGAAGAAAAGAAACAAAAAACAAACAAACAAAAACAAGAAGAGCATCAATACCACCATCACCAACATAAACCTTCACACAGCAGTTAGGATGAAAGAAGCGACAGCAATAGTTTACGTTATGTTATATATCATGAAAACAGGACATAATAATATACACCAACAAAGTTATCACAACCAGCAAGAAAAACACCCCTTAATTATCAGGATGGCATATTGAATTTGTAGCAGAGAAAATTAACGATACTTTAGCCCTCAAAAGTGTCCGGTGAAGCTGCAGGAGTGTCAGTGTTGTTTCTGTGGATGAGATAAGATGTTCGAGAAATCGGTTTTCACCTTAATGGCAATATAAGAATAGCAGTACGAGACAAATGTAGTGCCTTATTTGTTATACAATATTCGTTTGTTTCTGTAGGCATTTAAAGGCGCATCAGTAATGATCATGGCTATCGAGATAACCGCCTCCAGGTGGTTGAAAGACATATAGATACCGTAGCATCATGGCTATATTAAGCATAGCACGGCGAAATACGTTCGTGAAACAGAAAGGCATATCAAAGCTGTACATGTATAATTATGTAGGCCTAACTTGTTTGATCAAAGACTGTAGAATGAAAACTATCAAAAGAGCATACGTATACATGCGGTTTGTCATAATTATGGCTTGCCATATGCTTTGTCACATCGCATGTTCATTTTGTTCTGTATACACTTTCACTCTGGTGTTTTTAAATTTTGGAATAAAGATCCATTTGGTGCAAAAAAACGCAAGAAGGTTTGTGGCCTTATTTTCAGAATTCCTTCACTGAGCAACTTGAGAAGTGAATTTGTCCAAGTCTCTGGAGTCGACTCATTCTAAAAGTATGCATGCGACCGTCAGTGGACAGTCGTAAGAAACACACTGTAGAAAATAGGCCAGTAGATAGTCGCAAGCCACGGACTGTGGAAAGACAATTAAAATGTATACATGTAGGCCTACGTGTTTTGGAGCAGATCAGTTCCTTGGACTGGTTTAGGGTTAAACGCCATGCTCAAAATCCAGATCGCAGATAAAGCATGGCAAGGCTGTAATTTCTTATGATTCTTATGACATAGCTATCCTTTGGCAATGTCACTGATTTTAGATTCTGGCCCATCTCGTGAGAAAATTTTTAAGAAGGTCTTTCGCGATGAATCTCGATTTCTAATAGGCTCAACTAACTTCTTTTCAATCTTCCATGTAGCAAGAAAATCGGAAATTGATTTTCAAACAATGGTGAAAAATATTTGGCATTTTTAAATCTTTTTTTTTTTCCTTCTTTTTAAACTGAAAGTCGTTCCAGTGTTCGTCACTGTTGTTTTACATGTAGACCAATGGTTTTTACATTCGCGACCCTACCCAAAAATTTGAAACCCACGCGATCCCCTACTATCGGCAGCTTGACTTACATTTTATTTTTTATGATGGAGAGGAAAAGGGAATCTAAAAAAAAAAAAATATTCAAGTATCTTGTAGTTATTTGTTAACAAATGAAATTAAAAATTATGTAGGAGCATAAAAAAAAAATGCAATTGATGTGTTGAAATTAATTTTATGCAAAACCACCTCATACAAGGCGACGCGGCGGGGGGGGGGGGGGGAGGGGGGGGGGGGGGGGGGGGGG
>JBCEWB010072200.1:0-13188 GCA_039654565.1 Peronia peronii | reverse complement strand
ATGGATGGATGGATGGATGGATGGATGGATGGATGGATGGATGGATGGATGGATGGATGGATGGATGGATGGTAAGACTGATGGAAGAACTAAATCATTCAAAATACAAAAGTGTTCTATAAGAGCGATCCCTATAAATCTATTTCGGGAGAAAACTTTAAGGGAAGATTCCATTAGCAAGACAATTTGGCTTATTTGCTACCATTCTATTCCTCATAGAATGACATATCTCATGTTTAACTGTTTGCAGTCAGATGCGGTATTTAGATCAGGGAGGTGTTTATTTAATCATTTACTGATATTTCTATAGCGCCCATGGTTCACATATAAGACAGTTGTATAAGCACCTCAGGTGCATTTCACACATTCTGAGCCAATAAAGCTCAAATTAAAAAAAAATCAGTGAGTCAAAATTAAGGTGTAGGCTTCTGAACATAATGAAACATTAAACTGGATGAACCAGAACAGTTTGTAACATCAGAAACAAAATTATTGTCTTTTTTTCCAGACAAATTATCTCAATACTGATTCGAGTATTCTCATTCTAGGGTCTTCAATATACCTGGACAAGATGGAACTACACTGCCTCTCCAGTTCCATACCACTTTGGGCCCAGTAATTCCTGCAGAATTGCCCTCACAAATTATAGAATGGTCTCCAAGAACAGTATTCCCATCACTACACGTCAAGGCACAGGACTCTCCATAGAAGTATCCGTGCTGGCAATCATACTGCATCAGGCCATTTGGATCAAGATCAGGCTTAGGACATGACATACCTGTAAGGAAAACAACTGATTTTAATGTTAAAAAAAAAGTTTACAAGTGCAATTTAAAATACATAAAAAAAATGTTAGTTCACCAACTGCTTACAAGGCAGCTGTTAGCTTGCGCATAATCATAGCACTGTATTACAGGAAGGTTCAACCCTCTCTTGTCCTCACAATTAAAGCAACTAAAGAAAGGCATTCATTATTTTCTATACATAGATTATTTGCCGATTAACCTCAATGTTTCACTCATTAAATTTATTATTATACTTCATAAAAAAACTAAAAAATGCCTTGATGCATAGGACTGGACACATCCACAAATTAATTTGAACTTTTATAAAAGAAAAAAAAAAGATCAAATCCCCAACCATCACTAACCTTTGATAACTTTCTGAGTTCACATTTCTACATGGATGACAAAACAGAACTTTCAAACACTGCTTTTAACAATATTGTCTAAAGCATAAATAACAACACAATATCTACAATTTTCTTATTTAACTCACTTTTGATAATCAAAGATGAACAGACATTTCATACAGCACAGTTAGGTAATTGTGTAGTTATCAGTTTTACCTGACAATATGCACAGATTAAATTTGCCGAAAGATATATCTTGGAATACTTACATTTGAATTGATTCTACTGATTTCCGTAGTCCTCTAATCTTTTGGACACATTTCTGATTTACTTTAAATGCTCTTTCCAGCATGAAATTAAAAAATGAAGTTTGATAAGTTAGCTGTTGGTTGATTTTTTTTTTTTACTTTGATTGGTTGATTGGTTGGTTGATGGTTGGTTGTTGACTGGTTGGTTGGTTGGTTGGTTGATTGATTGGTTGGTTGGTTGGTTACTTGCTTGGCTGGTTGGTTAGTTTGTTGGTTGGTTGGATTTCTGATTGGTGAGTGGATTATTTCATTAGTAGGTTGATTGGTTGGATTGTAGTTTGGCTATCTGGTTGATTGATTGGTTGGTTAGTTGGTTGATTGTTGGTTGATTGGTTGGTTGGTTGATTGGTTGGTTGGTGGATTAATTCATTAGTTTGGATTAATTCATTGGTTGGATTGCAGTTTGGTTGGCTGGTTGATTGATTGTTGACTGGTTGTTTTATTGGTTGACTGGTTGACTGGTTGGCTGTTTGGTTATTGGATTTATTGGTTGGTTGGTTGGTTGGTTGGTTGGTTGGTTGGTTGGTTGGTTGGTTGATTGGTTGGTTGGATTGTAGTTTGGTTGCCTAGTTGGCTGGTTGGCTGGCTGGTTGGTTGAGTGGCTGTTGGTTGGTTAGTTGGTTGGTTGGTTGGTTGATTGGTTGGTTGGTTGGTTGAAGTGTAGTTTGGTTGCCTAGTTGGCTGACTGGCTGGCTGGTTGGTTGATTGGTTGGTTGGTTGGTCAATTGGCTGGTTGATTGATTGGTTGGCAGGCTGATTGGCTGGCTGGTTGGTTTGTAGATTAATTGATTGGTTGGTTGGTTCGCTGGCTGACTGATTGGTTGATTGGCTGATTGGCTGGCTGGCTAGTTGGTTGGTGGATTAATTGAATGGTTGGTCGGTTGATTGGTTAATTGGTTAGTTGGTTGGTTGATGGTTGGTTAGTTGATTATTTGGTTGGTTGGTTAGTTGGTTGGTTGTTTGGTTGGTTGGTTGGTTGGTTGGTTGGTTGGTTGGTTGGTTGGTTGGTTGGCTGGCTGTTTGATTAGTGGATTAATTCATGAGTTGGTTGGTTGGATTGTAGTTTAGTTGGCTGGTTGATTGGTTGGTTAGTTGTTTTTTTGTTTGGTTAGTTGATTAGTTGGTTGGCTGATTGATTAGTGGATTAATTGATTGGTAGTTGGTTGGCTGGTTGGTTGCTTACTTGTTTGCTTGCTTGCTTGCTTGGTTAGTTGGTTGGTTGGACAGTTGGTTGATATACCAAAGAGAGGCAGGAAAATCTTATCATAAAATGGGATGTTAGACTGTGTTTAGGAAGAAGAACCTATTAAATATTTTAAAATGAAATCATCAACTCACGCTGACAGACTGGCTGTTGCCCACTCCAGGTTTGGTTCTCTAGGCATATCCGGGTTTCATTTCCAATGAGTTCGTGTCCTGGATCACATATGGTAGTACACTCAGAGCCGTACACATGGTCATCAGTGCAAGTAAAATTGGAGAAATCCGAGGCTTTGAAAGGAGGGCAAGATTTGACTGGAAGACATCCAAAATAAAAACCAAAATTATCTCAGCTGCTCTGACTGGATGAGCTGCATAATATAAGGTAAATACACTCGTCACTCGCTATATCGTGGTTCACCCTTTGCAGCTCCACTGTATCGCAAGCTTTTTAATTCGTTTTAATTTGTATATGTATTTTGTATTGTGGAGTTCCCGCTGTATCGTGGGGTGAGCCATTAAGTGTTTGTTGTACTTTACAGGCTAGAGCTTTTGACAAATTAACTGTTGTGTGCTTTTTTTTTTTAGTCTTTGTTTTGTTTTGTTTTGTTTGTTTCGTTGGTTTTTTTTTTTTTTTTCTTTGTTTTGGTTTTTTGTTGTTGTTGTTGTTGTTGTTGTTGTTGTTGTTGTTTTTATGTTTTTTTTTTATAAACCTACCTAGCATAGCCTGAGCTAACCTTATAGGTGTACGCATAATGAAAAAATTTCATAAATGCCAAAGTGTTTTTAAGAATGCGGGGAAGGATAATACAGTAGAGGGAGGATTGACAACAGTGTGTATGTGTGTGTGTGGGGGGGGTTATAAAGGTTTAAAATGTAGGCTTATGCAAATAACAAAATAAATATAGTATTTCTACTTCGCGGATTTTTGCTTTATCGCCAGCAGTCCTGGAACCAAACACCCGTGATAAATGAGGGAGTACTGTACTTTACAAACTCACTGTAACATAGGTCTACTGACTGTATTCCATTTTTCGTTGACTCGATATCTATTCAACAGAACCTTACAAAACAACAAAAAGTGGTGAAACAGTAAGTCCAAGTGGTGTTTTCAGTAATTTGTCGAGTTCTGTTCAAAGAGTAAAATGACAGGAAATCTGCATTAGAAAGTTAGGGTCAGGCATATCATCTTTTGTTTACTGACTTCACTTAGAAAGGCCAGTCGGTATGAGAACTAGGAACATATGAACAACATTGAGGGTAACATATACTGATAACAGCCATCTTGTTCCACTGTTAATGGAAGGTTAGCAGAGAGAGAGAGGGATCCTGAAACAATAATATGGTTCCTGCTAAAAAGAAATCGATTTTGGGTACTGTTTTCTCTAGGAGTGGGCAAGAGACGTGCCGAGTACTCGTTTCTCGCGAGCAAAGCCTTGATCTTGGCTTCTTGGGAAGTCATCCACTGCTCGAAAGCGAGAAGAGAAGTGGCAAGAGAAGAGAAATCACATGAAAAACGGACAGTCGCCAACGCAAAGTAGAGACATGACAAACGAGAAACTTCTGCTCACGTGCTGTCAGACCCAGGCGCGGCAGGCGGTCCACCGTAGCTGGTGTCGGCTAGATCTATTCAAGTGGGTGGGGAGGGGGTGGGGGGGGGAGGAAGGAACTGGGCTTTGTTTTGTTTTGTAGCCTACCTAGGCCTCAACATCACACGAGCTCACCCCTCCCGCAAGCCCCCTTCCCCCTCCCCCCCAAGCTCTACTAGTGGGAATCACTAGTTGGCTTGTGGCCGGTCCTTCTCGGTCTCACTCAGCTGTCTGTCTCAAAGTCACGAGCCGAGCAGTAGAATTTCTCTTCTTGGTACCAGTCCCAGCGAGAAGTAAGGTGACCTCCCGAGCTTCTCTCTCGGTAAAAAAAATGTACTGCTCACCCACCCCCAGTTTCTCTTAAAGATTCTGCCTTTTCTTATTACAAAAACAGAACATAAGAATGGATATGTCCATTCTAACATCTTTTGAACTGTGGTCATTCAATGGATGACTCCTAACTATCAACCACAATTTGGCTTCTTCTATTGCTATATGCAATAGTAAATCATCAATGTTTCACTGGATACAAGCAAAGAATGCATAAAGCCAGGCATGGATATTGGGTGACCACACTGAGACAAAATAGACGCAGAATATCAGTACAAAATTCCACCTCCTGTAAAGAGTCAAATTCTCTTTATTTCTGGTGCTTGAGAGCACAGTTGTGGACTGTCTGCCATAGTAAAGGTCAAGGCACTTTTATTTTGGACAGAGAAAGAATATGGATGCCACATAATAGGCCCTCAAGAACATATAGGCCATCAAGAACCTGAAAGTGACTCTTTGTGAGCCATTATGATAGGGGGTAGAAAACAAAATTCTAGAAAATCTTCCTTTGCACATGAAGAGCTGAAACTGCATAACTTTTTAGATAATAAGCCAAACAAAATGTCTCTATGTGTCATCAATCTCTATTAAAATTTGGGGAGGCCACAGATTTCAAAGACAGCCGTATCTGAGAAGCCAAAATCTAAGATAGCAGCATTGCCATGGCAACCGTTCGAGAGTCATTTGTTTTTCATCGTTTTCCTCTAATTTGAACATGCTGCATTTAATGGTTATCTGCAATACTAACAAAATCCCCAGGATGCCCCCCCCCCCTCCCCACTTCCCTGTTAAGCAAATGAGGCATAAAAGCACTGTAAAGGAAGAAAAAATCACTGGTCTCCTTTTCTCAAAACATGCACATCAGGAATGTCTGAACAAAAAAACCAAACAAGCAAAATCAACATGTAGTAGAAAAAGCTTTTTTCAAACCATAATTTCTTTCACTGGTTTTTCTTTTCTTCATGGTACAATTAAAAGATAAGAAGAGTGATTGTTTTTCCTTCTGTAAAATACTTGTACACGTCTCATTTGCCTAATAAAAGAAAGTAATTAATTGACCTTACTGAAAATATTGTTCCCTAAAACACGTAAGTTAACTTATGTTGCAACAATAAATTTTAGATCAATATCTTTATCTAAACAATGTTTTACTGCACATAGTTTGATCGCTGGCAAATATTTTTTACCTGTTACACTGACAACAAATTTACAAGTTGCCAGGTTGCCGCTTGAGTCAAGAGCATTGACATTGACTGTTGTTTGACCAGGTGGAAATAGTGTGCCCGATGGGACGTCACTTGTCACTTGTACTGGGTCTCCAGAGTTGTCATGTGCTTGTGGTAAAGGATAGGTTACACTGACAGCTGCTCGCTTAGGTCCAGCAAATGCATGGATATTGTTGACACACGTGACAAACGGTGGCTGTTTATCTTGGGATGAAGTGCAAATAGGACAAGTTAATGTAACAAAAACTTAACATACAGATTGAAGAACTGATCATGAGCCTAGAATTGATTCCATGTCTTGTCATTAGAGTCACTGGAAAGAGAAACGCATCAAGGAAAAACAGAGGGAGAAGATTTGAAACAATATCACATTATGATTCGAAGAGAAAAACACAACAAAAGTACTAAAATCAACAAAGGATTAGGGTATATACTGGGAAATGCTTGATAACACCATTATAGAGCAAGGTGCACATGATGATGATTCATGCGACATTTTTTCAGATAGGGTGAAAGAAAGGTAATGATATCAAGCATAACGGCTTTGTTCAGAAAAGGCAGACAACTCTCAATATGACATAATCAGATTCTTCCATATAGCTTTATATTACAGCTCTGTCAAAAAGACAGCATTAACATCATCTATCACACTTTCAAAAGGGACAATCAATCCCATTAAAAAGTTTATCAAGTTACATCAGATTACTGCATGATCCTAGCATGACATTAAACATTTATTCATAATGGTATTTCTTTTGTGATTCAGGATCTCTTTTCTGCCTTTCTCTTTGCCTCCTCATTCTGTATCGCAAATATTTATTTCTGAACAACTTGAACTCTTTCATGACACAAGACCAGCTGATTTTTA
Organism: Peronia peronii; assembly: GCA_039654565.1. Lineage (NCBI taxonomy): Eukaryota > Metazoa > Mollusca > Gastropoda > Systellommatophora > Onchidiidae > Peronia > Peronia peronii. Next base: position 6,535 of record JBCEWB010072200.1, on the reverse strand, counting down.
TCACACTCTGTTTTACGCAGTGAGTGTAGCATGACTGGTATTGCAAAGAGCATAAAATTGGCTACAGAGGCATTGCAAAAGCTGTTCATCACAACTTGGCACCTTCACTGTAAAGAAAAAAAAATGCTGAAGGATGATCACCATCCACAGGGCACTAAGAGATAATGAAGTATGAAATATGTTACTAAGTGTAACTCTATGAATAAAGAACAGAATATATTATTATTGGGATTTTGGTGCTTTCGTTAACAGCATTCCTTTAAAACAAGTACATGTACAAATGGATCATGTGCATCCATAATTTTAAAGAGTATAATAAATATTTAACGCGAATCGGAATTTGGTTAAAAAAAAAAAAGAAAGACAAGACTATTTTTAAAAAATGCATGAAAACGTACTGAAATATCAGTTCAAATCGGTTGTGATACCTTTACATGTTCCAGGATTGCTCCACTGTTCTGTCAGCTGACAGGTGACATTGTCCGCTCCTTCTACCTGAAATCCTGCATTACAATTCACACTACACATTGCAGTGTAGTCATACCTGTCCGTACCGTTGCCACAGGCTAAAGAACCATGTGATATGTTCATTGGAGGCCTGCACTTCTTGGCTGAAATAACAGGCATAGAAAACTATAACAAACAAAATTCGTCCAGCATTTGCAAGTAGTATTATTTCTCTCATTACACATAGTTTCTACACTGAACAAATCAATAAAATAGCAGTAAGTGCTCTTTCTCTCTGCACGTAGAAACGGCAGCCATTATCTGAGTACAGTCTAAGTGAGGTCCTACAATAGACAGCTTTTTATGAAGCCACAATCAAAGTCTAAGGAAAGCTTTCTGGCCTGGTGCTATTTTAGATATAATAGCCCTATGAAAGTAAAACTGCACAGAAATACACATCAAATACATTAGAATTATTTTACTCTGAAGGAGAGGGGCAGTTTGGGTTTTACAGTGAAAAACAAATGATTAGATGGGTCTTGATGACTTAGAAAATCTGAAAGTCTTCCACCATTATCCTTGCAGATGTTGATTTAGTGCATTTTCATTCTCATAGACCTTTGTATTTAAAGCAAAACTTTTAATACTGATCTATGGGCTGGTATCTGTTATTTTATTTATATTTTTATTCGTATGATGTTTGGGATAAATAAGTTCAGTATTCCAAAACAGTAGAGAACTAACATAACGAGAGTTTCAATTGACCAGGTGACATTTGTGAAATTGTATTAAATTTTGATGAATGTATAATTTCTTAAAATGAAAGTATTGCTATTGAAGTGTGCCATGCTTGAAAAGTTAGACAGGCAGAAAGGAATAAGCTATTTTCCAAAAGCGTTCTGTAATACAGCCTGAGTGTTAAATCCTCAAGCCCTGTTTCAACTTCATTTATCTCTCCAAATCAAACTGTGAAATACAGTAACTTTGTCATAGATCTAAGGAAGACAGCAACATCAAGTTTTAAGTTCTAGTTTGTTGGGCTATCCCTATACTGCGATGCTAAAGACTGGCAATGTGGAACAAAAAGACCAAAGAACTCACCAATGCAAGTTGGTTTAGGGTCTCTCCATGTTTTAGAGGCCATGCATTTTGTCTGGTTAACACCAGAAAGATCATATCCTGGTTCACATTCATAGCTGCAGACAGTTCCAAAGACTGGCAATCCACTGCTGGGAGGTTGACAAAATGGATCCTCCATATGCTCTGATTTATATGTATGTGAAGAAGAACATCTGTGGACTGAATCATGAAATTCAATAAAGGGACTTGAAACTAAAGATGTCTGTATTGTCAACAACTGCAAACAATAAAGTCCAGTCTGGCACTTTGTTCATTTGTGCACCCAATTATAGGATCTCAAGTCAATAATTTGGAACAAACAGGCAGCTGCAAACTGGGCATACATTGAGACATCTGCAAAACTGGATTGATGCAGGCTTTTTCATTTGCCTAGTCTGTCTTCCTCAAAAACCTTCATTCTCCTATGAATAGCTTGTCTCCCTTTAGGTCTGTTAGAGCCCATGATTTCCCATTGTTCTCCATTATGTTACATTTCTTGAGAGATTTTCTCCCGATGTCTATGAAGGGAAGCTTTGGTGCCTTGATAGTCTACAGCCTTCTGGCAGTTCACTAAAGATGCTTTTTTTTTACAGTTCATTTCTTCAGTGTTCAGAGGAATGAATCAGAAGTTTTAATATTTCCTGTAAGGCATGTTCTGTACAAAACAAGAAAATTTTATGCAACCATTGGAGCAACTTGGCAGCAAATCTTGAAAATGGGCTTAGGTTCTTAGAAAGATTCCCACTGAGCTATATGTTGTCAACTGTGAGCAAACTCATTGTAGATCCAATGTCGCATTTGACAAACAAATAATATATTCATTTATAGTGGTTTTAGTTGGATGTGTATGCAGTCCAAACCAAAAGTAAATGAATACACCAAAACCCTAAACTAAATCAAGAAAGAAAATGAGACCCATCTACTGCATGAAATTTATTTATACTGTAATTGGTTAATACGAATGAATCAGAAACTTCCTGACATTTCAGTGTATACATGCTAACTATTGATTTTTTTTATTTTTTTTTTGTTGAAAATGCAGGCTAACTGCCAACAAGCACATGTACATGAACTTCTTCATTAGCATGGAAAGATAAGTGTATACCACTGGATTTCTTTTTCAGTACTTCAATTTCTTTTTTTTTTTTTAATTTTCAAGAGTTCAATGGTGTAGAATGTTCATTTTTTTATTGAGTCACATTTCTGTAAGCCAGGATCCAATGATCCACCAGTAAAGAAAAGGTTTCAAATATAAGAATTTGCTTTGATCATTGTCCATAATCCTTCCATCACTGTCTGGCATGATTTACATATTTACAAGTATATCATGCCTTCATTGAGCAAATTTTTCATGAGTAAGTAAATGAAAAAGCATTAATAATTACATACCAACCACAGTAAAGCTCGTACTGCAGGAGTCAGTTTTGCGATTGGAATCTTGTGTTTCATAGCTGACCTGATGTGTACCCTCAGTGAAGTACTGTCCTGAATGGGCAGAAGAGGTTCGTCTGACGCTGTTAAATGTAAGACATATCAAGAACCAGTCTATAATTGATTTAAAGACCAATTGTCATTTGCCTTCACGTAGAGTTCACATCAGAATTTTATTGCTACCTACACATGAAGTATTAGAAAGTCTGTCACATGACCAACAGATTGTCACTCACGAGCTGATTTGTGTACAAATTGGAGCAGAGGCACAGTGGAATCATTTTCGATATGCACATGTCATGGGTGGAGGGAATGAGACAGAAGCAAAGGATGTGAAAAATGACTGCAGCATAATCTGCATTTGGCACGTTTATGTCTGGTCAGATGTAAACAAGAGTAAGAAAAAAAATGAATGCATTGCAGTTTGTGTCACTTTTTGGTTGAAAAGAAGACATGCTCATCATAGATGACATTAGATACATTTCAAATTCCAACTAAGATAAACATTTGGTGAAAATCATCATCTTATGAGAAAAATGCTTAGTTCATTCTTATTTTTCCCATTGTTTGTACAAATCTCTAGACGAAGTCATCTTCAGTTTTGTCTAACAAAGCTTGCCCTTTCCAACAGCCACAATCAATGCATCATTAATAGCCTATAGATTCTATACTTTTGAGCTTGACCACAAGCTTTACTGCACATGTAGTGTTAAGAAACTATAGACCCACCACAAGGAAGAATTTGTTTGTGCTTCGATTTTAGGGCACATCAGTACATTACCACTAAATTGCACCCCGTACGGTTGAATACTTTCAAAAGTTAAAATTTAATTAAAATGCATTATTTTTGCAAGTTTTACAAGCATGTATATAAATCTATGTACGCTCATGAGGATTTGATGATCAAAGATTGTAAGGTGAAGTGACTTACGGTTGGTCAAATTTTCACAGTTCCTTACTTTTATGTTACAGGCTTCATGATGTCAGATAGAAGCCCACCTGGCACAAGAAGCAAGGATAATTTTTGGCCTCATTTTACTAAAAGATTTTTCAGATTGCACTCAACAAGTGGGCTTTTTGAGCATCTCTGAAGTTGGCGCAATCTAAAAGTATGTGTGCAAAACTGTCAGTTGATAGTCACAGTCCACCATATAATTCCTTCATCACTATAATTGGGTTATTCAGGGCCTAGAGCAGGGACAGAGAGTCTGAAAAAAAAATACAAAAGCCTCCATGTGTAATGGTATCTAATCCCGTGTTGATAATGATTGTATCCAAAGCCTTAGATATGAAGATGGAGGACTTTGGATTTAGGCCGCAACATGAATTCCCTAGGACTGAAAATGAGCCGCTGCCAACAGTTAATATTTATTATCATTTTTCAGTCCATCTGTGAACAACTGCTTAGATTCAGAGATAACCTTTTTGAGCATTAATTCAAAATTCTCCTCCGGGATGTCGTGCTCAGTGCCAGCCTATGCCAGAATCAGATGGCAAAGGTGGGAGAGACACTGGACGATCTCTCAAACATAAACATCCGCAAAACAGGGTTCAAAGACACATTACTGATTATTCATAGGCTGGATTTTCTGTATGAGACAATATTTTGACAATTTGTCTCCTCTTTTTCGGAGAGACGGTTCATTGCCCATGGCATACAATCTCTCCAATAGGACATATAATATGCCTCTAGATATAGTCTGGGGCCATGATGATGGATAGTATCAAGGTTTTTGAGATAGCACATCTTGGCTGAGCCGTCATAATGCTACAATAATCTAGTTTGGGGAGAACAAGGAAATAGTATAGGTGCAGCATGGAATTTGTGCCAGTGCCCCACTCAGCACTTGATAAAGCCTTAAGCATATTAAGGGCTTTAGAAAAAGTGGTCCTGGGGTAGTTGATATGGGGAATAAAGGTCAGTTTTGTTTTTTGTTGTTTTTTTTAATCAAATATCACATCCAGAAATTTGGCCTCATCTTTGACAGGAATGCATTGTTTGTCAACAAGGAGCATGTCTGGATCCCTGCATCTCTGTCTTTTTTTTTTTTTCTGATTTTTTACAAAAATGAACGGCTACAATTTTCTACAAGGAAAACTTGAAGCCACTGGTTTCCGTCTATCCCTGGAAGGTATTCAAGGTTGCTTTGATTTGCCTTGTGCCTCGCAGCTGATGAGGAAGTCATCTACCTACAGGGAATAGTCAATTCCCTGAGCCAGCTTATCTGCGATAGAGTTAATTTTGATGTTAAAGAGAGTGTGCGAGAGAATGTTCCCCTGCAGAACCTCTCTTTTTGTTCAGAAGACTCAGACAGGACGAACTGAACTGAACGCTGACGTGGTGTCTGTTCAGGAAGTTCCAAATAAACATGGGAAGTTACCTCGGAAGCCCAGATGATGCAAAAACCTCAAAATATTGAATTTCCACATGGAGCCAAAGGCCTCCTCTAGATCAAAGAAGATTGCCACCACATGTTGCCATTGCACAAAGGCTTCATGGATGAGAGGCCTGACATGGAGTACTCTGTCCAGAAGCCGCACTGGAACTGGAAAGACATTGGTCGTTTTATAAGACCCAGTTCAGATGACTGGTAACCAACTGCTCCATCAGCTTACATAGACAACTGATAAGGGCAATGGCGCTGAAGCTGAAGGTCAGTGTGATCGATCCCAAGCTTAGGAATAGGCACTACGATGGCCTGCTGCCAGGGTGGAAGGAACCTCGCTAGGTGGCAAGGAAAGGGATTTCCTTTCATCTTGGTTGGAAATGAGAGAGTGAATGAAAAAGGATAGCAGGCTTTCATCCCCTCCAGGTGAGAGCAGAGAACCTATTTATATACCTCCACACCTTCATAGGGGAACAAGGAAGGACCCACTGCAGCTATGTACAAAGATAAAAAGGACTTGCCAATCCCTACTTGACAAAAGAAAAACAATACAAATTCCAGTGTTGAGCTTACCTGCTTGTGACACACACATGAAAAATGTGCTGAAAGGTAACCAAGATGGTCACAGATCGAAGGCTCTATGGCACAAACATTGAGCATTATACTATATAATTATGTTCTATGAAGAATTGTCTAATGAGCCATCAGCAAAGCACATGGGTACTGTAGGGTTCCCGCCTGAAATACTATTATTAGCCAGTGGTTGGTGGGCTCTCCATCTTTGTCCTAGTCCTGTCTTTGTAGCGACTGGGATATGATGAATGACGATAGTATAATGCCGAAGTCATATGCAAACGAAAGTGGGTTGTCCGCTGCTGCTACCTGGTTATCAAGCTAGCAGCAATCCTCCTTCTCGATTGAGTACAAGAGAACTGGTATTGCACACCCCCGCCAGGTCATTGAATGGATGGGGGATCCTGACGGACTGCCCTGGCCAGCTGCAGGCTAAGAGCAGGTGAGGAGCCCGGACACATCGGGCTGGATCAGATTGGGTCTTGTGAGCAATTCCCGTGAACGGATTGTTGCCATTCCCTGTGGCTCTGAGGATGGAACAAGAAGCCGAGGGGGGGGGAGGGGGGGGGGGAGGGGGG
>JBCEWB010072189.1:0-13189 GCA_039654565.1 Peronia peronii | reverse complement strand
AAAACAAAAATGTTGCTGCTAACGGAACCAAAGAAAACACACACACACACACACACACACACACACGCACACACACGCACACACACACACACACACACAAAACCCCTAACAATAATCATAATCGTAAATGTATTAATTCAGATTTTGTGTGTCAAAAGGTGTCTTCAAATAATCTTTTAAGCTTATAAATGTCGGGGACTGCAATCTGCTGTAAGATTCAGTCATTATGACTACCTACATTTGAATGACTTTCCAAGTAACACACAGATCAGTTACACGAAGCTCTTCTTATGCTACCGCTTAAGTCTTAACTGGCAGTTCCAGTACATAAAAAAAAAATATAGATCTATCTTTGAGGAAACAAAAAAGAAACTCCTGTAGTTTCAACTGACACCTTTAGAGTTAAAGCACTGTTTATATTTCTTTCCTGTACCTAGGTGCATCAATGGGGTTTAGACAGTTGATTTAGTGACAAGTGGTCATTCAGTAAAATTCACAGCGCGAATCGCCGACGAGTATATAAAACCTATTCATTTAGGGTGACAGAGGGCATTTATTTAAGACTGCGAAACAGACTAGGAATAAAGAGAGGTTGTAGCGTCTTCTTCAAGCATCCGAAACAGACTAGACAGGTTTATCTCTGCTACTGGACAGTTTGTTTAACGCCCGAATGTGCGGCAGAATGGACGCCAAATTGGATAATTGCCTCGGCAGACAGCTCGGAGAACGGTCGTCTTCACTACGTCTTCGCCCAGTTCCCTTGGAGCCTTCATTGCTTGAGTGCCGAATGAGTACCCCCGGCCATTGAGTTCATAAGGGAGGAGAAATGGCCGCACAAGCACGAGTTGATTTCTAAATGGCTTCGGTTTTCCGAAGTGCTTCCCCAGTGTGTGAGTGTCGTGTCTTGGCCCAAGCAAATCGTGAGTTACTTGTGGCATGGAATGTTTTGACATTGGCCGTTCCGTTCACGGTTTTGTGTCATCATCTCCTGTTAGTTCTAGTCGTGACTTTCAAGTTGTTTGGCATTAGATGTTAAGTAAATGGGACTGGTCAAATTTCATTCCATTTTTGTGTTGATGATTCCTTGACCTGGAATACCCAGCTTGACGCAAAATGTCACAGCTTCTTATTTCATTTGGTAAGGAAAATACTGAGTGCATTTGAGCTTGGTAAGTACAATATGACCCCATTTATCTCTACAGTACTATTTGGTATCCACAATGGAATATTTATAAATGGAACCAAAAAGCGACTGTGCACTTTTAAAACATATATTTTATGTGACTTTTATTTACTTTCTTTTCGTATTTTTGTTGTAAATATTTGTTATTTTATCATGACCCTTTCATAGGATAATTTTCAAAATTAAAAAAATAATTAGACTTCAAATCTGTCTAATTCATAAGCTGTGGATATAAGAATCTTGCTTTCTTTCATGGATTAGTTCCATACCATATGCTTTCTCCTCCAGAATCTTTCTTATAACAGTTATCCTTTCTCCTTCTCTGTCTTTTCAAATAGATAAATAAATAGATAAATAAATAAATAAATAAATAAATAAATCGTTCTTTCTCCGTCATATATTAATTATTCTTCACACTCGGTCCTACATTGTCCTCCTCGTCTACATCATTTTTTCTCCTTCCCTTCCAATCTTTATTATCTTCCACTCTTCTGGGTTCATTTGACGTTTCCCACCTTCTTTATCTCCGTCCTCCCAAACTGTTCCCTCTCCGCCCTTCCTCCTTCCTTTCCCTACTCTTCCATCTCTGCTTTGTCTCCTCTACTCCCCTCCCAGACTATGTGTGCTCCATCCTCCTTCGGCTACCTTTCCTCGTCGTTTTCATCTCTACCCTCCCACTTCTACCCTTTCTCCGATCTTTTCCTCCCCATATTATCTTTCTCCTCACATCCATTCTTCTCCACTCTCTCCCTCTACCTCCTGACCTTTCCTCCTTATACTGTCCCCTCTATATCATTCTCTTCCAGTCTTCCATCGGCATTTTATCTCTTCCATCTGACCCTTAACCTTTCTTCCCAAGACTATCTCCTCGACGCCCATACTCCCCTACTCTTCCATTTCCAGTTTGTTTCTTCCACTCTCCCTCCTAACCTTTCCTCTTGAACCATTCACTCTCTTATTATACTCCTTCTCCTCCACCTATACACAGCCTCTCGATAACCTCGCCACACCCACTGTCCATCTCCTCTGTCCGTCACGTAAATGTGTGTCCTATACGGGTAATGCCGATGCTATCAGAGAAGTACAGCTCAATCGGCCTTAGACATCTTTATGCTTTCTTTAGATCAACTACCAGCTAGATCCTTCCCTCCTTGGACGTTCAAACTCTCTTTTTATTCCACCGAGTCCCCCTATTCTCCTTTATGCCCGCCATTCTATCCTAGAAGGACGTTCTCTGATTTATTGAAGATGTTGAACCCAGGGCCTCTATTCTCATCTATATGTGCTCATTATATGAGGCAAAAGATTGGCGCATGAGCCAATAAAAGAGATACTTTTCTCGTCGCATCGTTATTTCGACACAATTTCACACAGACAATCATACATATGCATATTTTATCTAAGGCAGTTATCATCAATACATTATCTCTGGCAGACAAATCAGAGACAAGAGCTGTATAGAGCCATGTCTTCTCTCTGGTACAACACAATAAAGAACTTTCTTTTTGAGCGAACCATTAACCAGATAGGATACGCAACGGCAATAAAGCCGCACATAACAATAAATCGAGTTGATGCTTTGTCTCCATCGTTCCAGTTATCAAAGCACCCGGATAACACGAATCCTGTTCTTCAATATGATGATGAAATCGAAAATCATAGCCTTCAGATAAGGCGAAATCTGACACTGGTATTCAAAATGAGAAAACAAACAAACAAAAACGCCTTACCCGCGTAACAGGAAATGCTGATCTTCAGTATAATGATAAAACTGAAAATGATAGCACCCGGAAAAAGGCGAATGCTGATATCGGTATTAAAAAATGATGATGACAAAAAATCCCTTCGACTTGCATAGCACGAAAAAATGTTGATCTTAACGCGATGAAACAAGAAAAAAAAAAAAAAACCTGAACATCCAAGATGTGCGATGACAATGAAAGGGGAACTGAAAAAAACAAACAAATTGTGTATATTAAGTTTCTTTGTCTTTGGTAATTATGTATCCTATGTCCAGATCCAGTAATCGGAATGCTGACAGGCTATTCCGAATTGGATGTCGTTTGCAAAAGAAAGATTGCCATTTTTTGGTCGTTGGCACGTCAAAAGAAGGCATTTTGATATTGCAAACTTCCTGTTTCTCCTCTGGATTTTGTCAGTGATAACCTTCTTTCTTGTGTGGAGATATTTACATATCAATGACATCATATATCATGCTGCACTGGATTTTTTTTTTTTTAAAGAATGTAAGATAAGATATACCCTTACATCCTATGACATAGTATCAGATAGCAAAACAGTTAAAGAACAATATAACACTTAACAAGTGACAATAATCGTCTTGGCGATTTGTACTTGTTTCAGACCACACAAAATATTTAACCTATATGTTGCTTTCCGAACTCGCCGATGCATTAACCAGGTAAGCACATTTATTTTTTATTTTTTTTTATAAATCCTGTTCCTTAAAATACATTAAAAGGTTTGCATTAACAGACACGGTGAATTCAGGGAGACAAGCTATAAACCAATTAAAAAAAAAAAAACCAGGACAGAAGGAGCCATGCAGCAAATTAATGTCTTTGTTTAATGTCTTTTATTTTCTTTTTTAATTACCAATTTCAGAAAATTTCAGAAAAAAATCTTCAGTGCAGTTCTTTACTTCAAGTTGTCCCAAGGCTGACGATTAGGCCCAAGCTGTCGAAACTGACGTTTTCATAGCATTTTTTGTTTCATTTCACAAAGCCCTCTTAACTTCTGGTCAGATATTTACCAGCAATCAGTGACAGTCACTCAGCAGAAAGATATCTGCCCTGTTTCCGCCTCTAGTTAAGCTTCAGAAAAAGAACTAGAACAAGCAATACAATTTCAAGGCATCTTGCACATGTATTTTCATATGCATAACTCATACATTTAGAAATACAAAAGCTCCACGAATACTCTGAAAAGTACACCGACATAGATCAGATGATGACTCAAATGTTATCCATCTCCTTGTCCTCACTCTGGCGGGGTTCCGATGTTATGGTATAAGAGACACGAGACGGCAAATTATTCAGCGTTTTTTTAAACACTCCTGTGACGCGCACCTGAAATAATCTCCGTGCGTTTGACACTCGCGCTAAGAGGCGGGCTTGCTATTCTTGGGCCGATACATCAATACTGAAAGGTGGCGTCTAAACAGCTTTCGTTGCAAGAAACAACCGGAGTAAATTGATTATGGCAGTCAAATTGGCTTCAGAATATCATATCCAAACATGTTTGGGCTAGGGCGACAGCAGCAGCAACAGGTTCAGGAAAATACAACAACAGGCATTAGCGTCGCTTGATGTGGACCAGCCGCTGTCTTAACAGGCATTTCCTCTCTGCCAGGTGATATTTCCCGAGTGCGGCCGAAGGTGAGGGTGTTGGCAGTTTGGCTGATTTTTTTGCGGATCTGAGGCTGGGGCGCGCGACAGGGGTGGGGGGGGGGGGTGCATATGTATTGCATGGACTTTAACTCTTGTAATCTCAGAATTTGGGTCATGACGTGTTTAAAAAAAATAATTTTATTCGTTGGTGTTGAGCAGGAAAGGGAATGAAATTAGAGTCGTCTAAAAGATGATACAAAAATTTTATCTGAACATGCCGACATGTTGTTATATCTTCAAGTCAAGTCAAGGGTTTTATTTCATCTCAAGTTACATTTGCTCAGATGTAGACCAAATGTGCATCACTGGCGCAGGGAGTGTGAAAATGTGTGTGCCATGCACGAAACTGGCACAACGGTTTATTTACAGCTAAAACCTTAACCGTATATAGCGGAGAGGTGCTGAAACATGTCAACGGAAAGGTAACAGTTTCATCACCCAGGGGTATTATGTAAACCAGTTTGTTATGTCGGCAATAGGACGCCCGAGAAAGTATTTTTCTTTCCAGTGCCATAGAAATTGCTCATCCACCTCCCCATCCCCCACCCCTACCCCCACCCCCCCCCCCCAAAAAAAAATAAACAAACAAAACAAAAAGAATTATATCTATTAACAGCATTTCTTTATAGTTGCCTAAAAATTCCAAAATTAAATAAGGTCGGCCAATCAGATAGTAACAACAACAATAACAACAGCAATAGAAACAGGTAAATGACATAATTATGTGTCTTTGATAATGCTACGAAAATGTACGAGTACATAACGGTGTTTATTCTTCTCTTCGAAAACGACTTTTAGAAAGCCCTGAAATTTTGTGATCATGTAGGGATACAGATCTCTACAAAGAGGAAAGCAGATAAGTGATATAATTAAACCGCGTCATGAAAGGATTGGACCATGGAGTTTCATATTTAACGATGGAGGTCTCATTGATGGTCTACTTTTCTAATCACGTGTCAAAATTGGCATTTTAAATTCTTCCTAAGCTTACACGTTTCCCAAGGGTAAAGTTAACCCACTGTAAACAAATAAAATTGCTGTGGTCGGCAATCAGAGCATCAGCAGACACAGTGCAGGCCCATCAGCCTCTTTACCAGGGTGGCATCCAAGCTACTTCAGCATCGTCATTATCTTCTTCAACATCGTCGTTATCACCCTGAGCATCATGGACTCTTAGTGGCTACCTGCCACTACACACACACCTGAGTTCTGGAACTGCCTGCCAAGGCAAAGTCTCACTCTGGCCCCAGGGGCGCTAAGATTTCCATATGAGACCTTTGCCATGTTTACAAAAGGCCCAGCACATGGCGGAGGCTTCCGGCGGCCATATTTTCTTGTTTATGCTCGCCATTTTCCAGTCAAAACCCCCGGGCCAAAGTTCTGACTGTTGTTTTTGCACGATTCATATTCATATGGTAATGTTTTTGTCTCCTCTTGTCGTTTCGAAGCAGTGGAATTGAAATGTTCTCAAACACTGGATATCCAAACTTATGTTCTAAGTAAACCTCCTGGAAGATAAAATGCATGTCTGATGTTTCCAAAAAAAAAAAAAAAAAAAAAAAATCAAAAACAAAATCTTACTTGGTCATTGGTTAACTGATATTATTCAGGAGTAGAGATCTCATATCTGGCAGAAAATGTCACACAAACATATTCAATACCAAGACTAAATTTCAACTCGAACTCTATTGCATCATCTAAAATTTAAGATGAAGCATACTTTCATGGAAACAAAATTGATTGATCTCTATCTCTGTCTCAAAATATGATCTAAGTTTCACTTCTTTGTAATCTGATCTTAAGAAATATTTATCTATTCTTCTGATATGCCACTGCCTCTTAAAAGAACCACGACCATTCTCTCTTCTACTGGATTAGATAAATGAAGCCAATATATTGAAAAGCAAGAGCTGTTTCTCGCATTTAGTCATTAGACGAAGAAAACTGAAAAATGAGAGAACATATTATATTTCATTGTCTTAGCCATTCCGGATGCAGTGATGCAAAGCATTCTGGTTGTGAAATAAATGTATTCTCGTTGTACCATCAACTATTAGCTTTCATCTTGACAAGACTCAATATCTTGCATCAGCTCCACGTGTGCATCTCATCGGGCTGGTGGAAGTTCACAAGTAAATCATGAGGGAAATATAGGCACGCAGTTGCTGTAAATTTCACACTTGACAGTGAATGGCATTTTTCCTTGAAAAAGAGATACCTATCTAACTAGCCTAGCTCTTTTTTCAGCACTAGTTAAATAGATGGTGTCAATCAAATAATTTTTCTGCAGGGTGGTTGGGTGGATGGGTACAAGGCTGTTTGAAAGGCTTGCTTGGAGTAATGCACAACAGAGAAGCATTCATACAACATACACCATCTGATTTAGATACAAGAGCACATATGTTGGTGAGCAAAAATGCACTCGTTTCCATTTACGTGTTAGCTTACTCATTTCTGTAACTCATTCTCTTCCATTACAATGTTTTTACTTCTTTTCTATTGGGAGGAAGTATGGATTTGGTTGAACCTTTTTTGTTTGTACGAAATAAGGATGGTTTGATTTTAGCGAGATTACACTTTACTTGAAATATGAGCCATGACGAAATAGGCAACACATTTTTGCACCATTTGGTCCTTTGATCGACACACTCACATGTGTGCAGTGGCAACTCCCAAATATTGGAAAGTAAAAACATAAAGGAAAGCGGACTTTGAGTTCCTTACAGAAATGAACCATTTCAATTTTAGCTGTGAAGGTTAAAGTCCTCTCAACGAAACAGTTGTGTCAACAAATCATTGTCACGGTCAGAATACAGTAATAATTGCCCAAGTTATTTTAAGTGGTTTTGAGAAAACTCGACAAACTCATTTTGCTCTTCAATGGGTTAAATGTGATTTAGATGAAGTGAAACAAAGACATTTAATGTTTGGCCTATTGTCTATAGGAGACGAACTTCGGCAGTTTTTCTTTCTTGCTAGTGATCTATGTATACACGTAGGGGAACCATGTTCTTGGCATGGTACATTTGATTAAAACATTCTCAAAAATGATCCCAGCAACATTGTGCTGTGACTGTGAAGCTATGTCTTATATGTATGCTCCTTTATTCAAACTAGTTAAGAAGCCGTCCTCTAGGAAGACTTTTGGTTAGCTCTGCGGAGAACAAATAAGCCTTCGGCCTGAAATGATAGACTAAAAAGAAAAGAATAAATAACACATGTACTTTAATCTTACTTAAAAGAATTATTGTAGAAAATAGCTACTTTTTTCTCCATTAAGTTTCAGATACACGTTTTTCGTCGCTGTTTCCGTATTTTTTTTTTAACAGTTGTGAGCCATTGTGAATCTACGGTGACAGATTCGTTCATCGGAGATTCCAGCCAAGAGGGAGTGTAGCAGTTCTGGAGGATTTGAAATCTCTTCAAGGACTATCCTTTCTGTACCTCAATACAATCCATCTGTTTCATCCTTGAACTTTAAAGCCTCACAGTTAGAACAGGCTTCGTCCATTCAACCAACTGATATTGCTTGGAGAACTTGGTAGTTTTCTTTTGGAATATAATGGAAAGCTAACCCATGAAGATTGCACTATGCAGATCTTCTAATCTGTGCGTATCGTCTTGAAAAAAGGGGACGCACATACAAGACAGTATTACACTGGGTACTATGCAAAAGACGTTCTCCTTTATATGGGCGAGCACCGTGTTGGATGGGCAGGCAATTTTTATAAAAAAAACGGGTGCACATACAGACAGAAAAGGTGGAATCGAAAAGAGACAAATACATTTATATATAGAATCCCGGGAAAAAAAAATTAACATACGCTAGCTTTGCAATGACCATAACTCTGACGACAATAACAATAGCGATGAGAGGATGATGGACACGTCGTATAATAATAAATCTAATAATAGGAAAGGTTAATACACGTAATTTTTGATATAAAATAGAATAGCTAATCAATAATCATATTAGCTATTGTGGTAGGTTTCAATCAAAATATATCAAGCCTCATAAGAAGTGCATAATTTCAGCATCTGCGAAAGTATCCATAGAAACTGTAGCTGAAACGCGAAAAAGTTTTAAACAATGAACCCATCCGATCTCTCTCTCTCTTTCCCTTTCTCTCACACTTTTACTCCCTTTGTTTACTATTTCTTCCTCCTTTCTCCCCTCCATCCCGCGGTTTCTCTCACAGGGTTCATCTGGAGGTACGATATATTTACTTCTTTTTCTGTACAAGAACTCAAAGACTGAAGAGCATTCATTTTGTCATTCCGAAATTCACTTCTCTGTTCACTCTTTTTCTCTCTGTCTTTTTCTCTCATACCCAGGGGGTCTTTTTTTACCATTCTTTATACACTTCTGTTTTTGTCAAGAAACACGCAAGACTGAAGAGCTCTCATTTTGTTTTTTCAAACTCATCTCCTTCATCCAAACTTCTTCTTCTCTCTCTCTCTCTCATTCTCTCTCTCACGCATACATATACACACATACACAAGAGCTCACATACACACATAGAGAGCTCATCTTTTTGTGTATGAGAACACCCAAGACACAAGATCCTTCATTTTGCCATTCCCAAACTCACCTCTTATATTCAAGCTCCCATTTCTTTTCATCGTCACCTTTGGGTTTAGAGGCCCGTGCGTAAGGAGGCGCCTGCTTACCTGAGCGTGAGTACCTTCCAAGTGGAACATCTGACTCACATTCCTCTCACTCTTGAGATGGTTTGGCCCCAGAGGGACGGGGTTCTGCCGTTCACATGTGGAGAATACCTTTCTCACGTCTAACTATGTTCGGAGACCTTTGTCTCCGGCAGACAGGACCAGCCTCGCTGAGAAGGTGTATGCCAGAAAATATGCGGAGATTTATATGGTGATGACGGCGCTTGGTTCCCAGAGGTATCTTTAGCATTGCAACGACCATACTATTGTATAAACTACCTATGACCACACTAGAAATAACTACAAGCTATATAAGCTACATTGAAAACTTTTTTTTTTTTCCTTCAGTGCACTCAATTGTATTTCCAACTTCACAGTTACGCAGAAAAAAGATTTCTTTCCTCAGCTCATTTAGTGGTAATTCTACATGCCGATCATAAAGGAATTAAGGTTATTTACGTATATATGCCTATACTGGGTTTTGAGCGAACCAAATGGAGAGTCTACTTTATTTCAGCTCGAACTCTTTCCTGTAGAGAATAAAATAACGGTGATCTGGAAGTGAAGCAAAAATAGACTGAAATAGTAGCATGAAGTACTCACCGTATTAGACACACTCTAAGCCGTAATCGTGGTGATGTGACGTTAAATCCCAACCCAAAGAAACAAACAACAATCATACATTTCTTAGTTCTTGTTTCCTGGTCGCCTTGCAACTCATATTCAGGCGTTGGAATTTACAAGGTGAATTTGGGGCTAAAGTTGGCTTCGTTCACATTTTCTCAAGCTTAATTAAATTGTGTGGAATTTTTGTTTGTATTATCTCATTAATCTAGGTGTAAGATCACTGAATCTGTATGCCCAGACGCTATCCGAAATGACACTCAAATTGTGAGCGTGAGCAGTCTGCATTATGGACATGTCAAGTGAAATCTCATTTAATTCAGTTAATTTCGATTCTAAGGGCCAGCTTCGATATTCAAGTTCAAGATTTCTTTGTACAGCCGAATGAGTAACAAAGAAGATGAAAGTGGAGAAAAGGTGAGAGAGAAGGAGAGATAGAGAGAAAGAGAGAGAGAGAAAAGAGAGAAATAGAGAGAGAGAGAGAGAGGGGGGGGGAGGAGTCTTTTTAACAACGTCCCCACCAGTGGGCTTTTCAATCTGTACTACAAATCACCATAATTAAATTTTAGCTCCCCCTTTTCTGTTTCTGTTCCCTGATTTTCTGAACATGCTTCAGCAATTGTATGTAAGACGAAGACAATTGTGTATTCTACAGATCTCAATATCGCGAATTACTTGGTACTTGTGTGCAGAGAGATGAGGGAAGAGATGAATTACTTCCTATTTGTATGTCAAGAGATTGCTGTTTACTGGTATAACCTTGATCACTGTTACCAATAAACTATGTTATTATTCTCGAACAATATGAGATTTTTTTTTCTCATAAACTGATTTCCATGCCATAAAAATAGCGTATTATATATGCATCTCACCCGTTTGGGCCCACAGGCTGTTGATAATTAAATTCCTCCTACAAAGTAAAAGAACAGATTTTTTTCCCTCTTTTTAAATTCCAAGGTCTAAAAATAGTGGATAAAAATGAAGTACACTCACTCTTCCAATCTGTAATATTTCCATTCCTACTGCCAGCATTTATTTTACGTTTGGGACATACCCCTTTTTCTCCGTTATTCAAATGTGCTCTGTCTGTTATATGCTTTCCATTTAAAAAGAAAGAAACAAAGAAACAACAAAACAAACTACCCCACATCAGTAATCATTTTTTATTGTCACCACCGGGCTAGACCAGAACGTATTTGTTGCTTCTGTTTTGTTTTGTCTCTCTCTCAAATCTGTCCTGACGATTTTATTTTTCTTCTATTCCATACATGACCAGAATACCAGCAAACAATATTTTTTGGACACTAATTGACGCGCCCAGAGCGATCAGCACATTGTCCCCATTCATTTTTCACGAGATTAAAGCGTTGCTGATTTGCTTTGATTTTGCGTGCCGCGTCCATTCATGACGTTCTATCCTGGGGCTCTCCTGAGTTGATACCGGAGGACCGTGGGGGTGAGGCCCAATATGCGCGTGTCCTCGGGGTCTGCTTGCAATGTTGGTTGTTTTTTTTTTTTTTTCACCAGCCCTATTACTTCCCTCTTTCCAGACACAAGGGATGTTGAACCAGTACAATAAGAAGAAAACTACTTTTGCTCCTTTTTCTTGAAACTTTCATCATGAAAAATTCCTAAAAATTCACGATAAAAGAGAATAATTTTTTTTATCTTGATACTTTTATCATTTTTTGTTGTTTTGTTTGTGATCAGTATTTCAATGACTTTTAAAAAATCCTTTTCTTTACAGTCCTTATTTTAACGCCTCTTATGTTTGGGAAAGGGAAGCTATAGCGCTGGTCAAAAACAATGGGCATTGCAATGGGCATACCAAGGGCCAGGTATTTACGTTAACTTGGCATCACCCACAATCTATTCGTAAACCGTAGGATTTATGAAGACAATTTTCAAATGGGAAGTTAAAAACAACCTTGCAAATCACAACACAGACTTTGTCGGATGGAGATAAGGAAAGTCAACGGCACCTATATTAATCACTTAAATAGCTGAGAAAGGCCAATGATTTTGATTTGATAATCATCTTGTGTCATCTCTCTGAAGGTCGAATTGAAATGACTCGCCATCTTGATTTGATACAAACGGAATAAGAGCATGAATATTGGAGTCTCAGTTATGAAAGGGTTAGACCAAGTAAGTGGATAGGTACATCAAGAGTTAAAGCAAATATCATTGAATTTATACTGTTTTGAAAAATGATATTTTAGACTAAAATGCCACAGAAGATGGGCCATTCCCCTTTCTGTTCAACCACGAAAACTAATCAAACTACATGTACATAGAAAATTTTAGAATTGTCAAGAGGGCTTATCTGGTCAAAGACTCACTCGTCATTCATTGCAATGGAATCACTTTCTTGATACTATACATTTCAGTAGGAAAGTGTTCGACTCGTGAGTCTCCAGGCCTAAACAATCCTTTCTTGAACATAATGGAATGTCATTATAAAAACCTGTAATTTCCAGGAATATATTCTGGCACTTTTAGAGTTAACATTTTACGTACGAAATCCCAAGCATTCTAAAACATTAGAGATCTCTGTGTAGGACATCATAAGGTTTGAGTAAATATTCTTTACCAAAACTTCGATTCCAATAGTTAATTTTCAATATAGCAGTTTTATATCGCCCTTTATCTGATAAGAGATCGGCCATCGAACGTTTCATCTAGGCTATGTTTGTGGTTCGTGTGGAAAGAGTTAAATCATTTATTTTTACAAAATATAGTCATCCACAATTGTACAGACCGCCTGTTTGATATTTCCAAGGTTAAAAACAATAGCGATATTTGTATGTCTGATATAACCCCCTTTTAATAGTCCACTGAAAGGCCAAACAAAAAGACTAGACTAACGATATTGTATTTCTGTTTCAATGACAAATCGTACAAACAGTCAACGCCAGCTGAGCATAGATAGTTGTCATCAACATGGCACATGCTGTCGACATGTAACTTTTGTTTTACAACATTCGTTCCGCCAGTTGCATTCATGTTCACTAACACTAGGCCTCGCTGGGAGGGAAAGCGCCAAGCCAGAGAATAGTTCTAACATTACTTACTTTGACAAAACGCCTTTGTCAACAAAGATTTACTTTTAATTAATTCCCACCTATTCAAGTATGGCTTTCTACAGTAAAAAAAAACCCCTTTAGTTGCATCATTTCTCGTTGTTTCCCACGTATTCGAATATAGCTTTCTATAGTATGAAAAGACAGTCCATTGTATTATTTTTGGTTGTTGGGGGGGGGGGGGGGGGGGGGGGGGGGGGGGGGGGGGGGGGGGGGGGGGG
>JBCEWB010072168.1:0-13189 GCA_039654565.1 Peronia peronii | reverse complement strand
CGATGCAGATTGACAAGCCGGCAAGACGCGCCGCAGGGCGTTGCAGCCCTTAGGCTGGGTCGCAGTTCTAGAGTTAACTGTCTTGGGTTCTTTATCAATATTAACATGTGTAACATATGTCACAGGATCTCCGCTAAATATTTGCCCTTATCTGAGAAGCCTAGACATCATGTAAGGATTACCAATAAGCCAGGAGACCATTGAGTCACTGAAAAAAATGCAGGTTCTAATCCTCTATTCTTTCCCATCCCTGATAGCATTCAAATTTCGAATCTGCTAGGTATGTAGCAGACATCTAATCTGCTTCCCGCCATTCCTGTTTGATGCTTTTAAAATGAGTCCTGATATGTACACTACTGTCATTAGCAAATGAATTTCCGTCATTGTAATGTACGTGTATTAGTAATATTTCCTTGTCTATCCATGCCGTGGGGAAATGCCTATCATAAAACTCCCTTGATTATGAAGTTAGTCCCTTTTGATTCCAGGAGATAGCGACTCTTCAAGTCGTTGTGAGAAGGTCAGTACAACGTCCAATCTCGATTAGAGCCTACATGTACTTATAAACCATAGTTCACAGCAGTGATTTTGTGTTACAAGAAGACCACATCTGCAAAACGTCAAATCTGAATCTCAAAATTTATAGTATTCACAGTTAAGATTTCGGACAGTCAAATGTTAACTGGTAGTGTTTACAACATTTAGATCTATGTATTTATGTGATGAATGGGAGATCGTTGTTACCAGCCCTATTACTGCACATGTACTTTCCTTTGCCAGACACAATGGGTTTTGAACAAGCATATGTGTAGAAGAAATAATCATTTCTGCGTCCTTTGCTTCAAACACACATCATGAACATTTTTATGAAAAAAATGGTAGAAAGAAAATATTTTCTTCTTATTGTTGTAATTTTATCAGATTTTTTGATGATCAGTCTTCTGAATGACATACGATAAATGATTTTTACTTCTTTACATTGTTTGCCCCTCAACACCTCTCGTGTTTGGCAAAGGGTGCTGGTCACAACGATCTTCCAGAACTGAGCTTTAGGCCGCAATTTGTCCTCTGACAGAGGTCTACTTGGGCCATTCTTTCTTTCTTTCTTTCTCTACCTCTCGTTCTTTCCTTCTTTCTTTCTTTCTCTTCCCTTCTTTCTCTCTTTCTTTCTCGGCCATGGCTAGCCGGACTTAAGCCCGTATAGTCTCGAAGTCTAGCCTGAGTTATTCAGTCTGTGTCATTGTCATGTAGCCGTGAGGTTCTATGTCCGCATCGTGGGAGGTATGTGCGTGCAGCTTTAAACACTTTTAGCTAAAAAAATGCTAATCAGTAAATGATGGTTAGTTTATCACCAAACTTGGCGATTTTTTTTTTTTTACAATATTTGAAATACTGAATGAGGTCTAGATCTAGAACCAGATCACTCCATTCTACATGACAGTACATCTCCTTCAACTACACCCTAAAAAGAAAAAGACAGAAAAATACAAACGTTCTGTCAAGAAGACACAAACACACACACACACGTTACAAGGAACAGGAAGGAAAGTATACACAGATCTACAGATGTGAACCCGTTGGAGTTGGAGATGAACCCTTCACTCTCAGTCGATGACGTGTGCAGGACGTATCTAGCAAAAGCATCTCCTTCAATTAATCTCTCAAAATTGTACATATATATAAACACAAAAACTATGTCAAACACACACACATTAAATTTTTATTACAAAAAAAAGGCATGGCCGACGTTTGAACCAGGGCCCATCAAAATATCAGTCCGATCACTTATCCATTCGGCTACGGACGACTGTGAGCTCTTGGTAAAAATTACATTATAATACTTAATTCAAAACCACAGGTGTTGTCAATAAGTCCGGCTAGCCACTTCGTTTTTTCTCTCTCTCTCTCTCTTTCTTTTTTCTTTCTTTCTTCTTCTTTTTTTTAAGCATAGAGGTGTCCAGAGACCAATCTACTCAGTCTGGCTCATCACAAGCTGAATATCTTACTGGTTATTCTCCAAATACAGTCGAGTTTGATTAAAGTTAAGAATTACTGACTTCAAATAAAGCTGACATTTATTAGCCAACACAAAGCTAAAGAGAGAGAGAGAGAGAGAGAGAGAGAGAGAGAGAGAGAGAGAGAGAGAGAGAGAGAGAAAGGACTGCCACGAGGGGTTGACTTAAAAGTTCAAGAAAGAATTTAAGCGAGTTGACTTTAAGTGGACCGTTATGCGATATATAATTACAGCAAGGAGAACTGGTTATACATATATTGTTATTTATGGCTAAACTGTTAGATCTACATTAATAGGAATATCATTCTAGAAACACTGTCACGCTATCCATTGCTTTGGGTATTTTTAAAGGGTGAACTTTTGAAACAGTTGACATTGTTTACGTGCTGACACTTGAAGTTGACACAGTTCTTCCTCCCTGATGGTTAGGCTATAGTGTCCCCCACAGTCATGTTCAGATCTGTTTTGTGACACATGTCTTTCGAAACAGCCCTAAGGTGACTGATGATTTCTTGTGTATTGCTAGATAATTAATTTGTTTCTGTACTTTGCCCGCTAACTACGCGTACAAATATAGTACAGATATACAGATGGAGGTCAGCTCAGTTGAGGAGAATAAATATTTTTTTTTTTCGGCAGAAGAAGAGAGCAATGGACTCAATCTGAATCTCGTAGTGATCATGTGATAGTAATGAACACTTTGTTTGCTTAAACATTGTGATTTGTCAAGTGAAAGGAAACAGTTTGCTCACTTCGTTTATTTTGTTGAACACATTGGGCTGTGAACAGTAAAGACAGTATGAGGCACTATTCTACAGTTAACTCTTACAATAATAACAATACAGAGAGCAAGAAGAAGGACAGATTTTACGGTTACGGTCTTTAAACGTCTGTTCACCTCCTGGAGGCGGTTATCTCGAAGAAGGGTAAAGTAACCTTCCCTGCATTTTAATCCTTTCACTGCCGAGATCCTGACGTTTATTTTGTCATCTTCTTTATGTTCGAATCAGTGAAGTCTTTAGTTTTACAGCTGTTGGAAGCAAAATACTCAAACTGCTCCAGAGATTTTGATTAGTCGTTGAGCAAAAGTTTTACAGTAATATGCAGATTAAGACTCTATTGGAAACGAGGGTTAAATTTTAGTGGTGAAAGACCTGGCAGTAAAAGTGATTGAATAGTCCCGATCTTTCACACCATTGTTTATAATAGCCCATTTTGATCGTCAACCAGATTACTTCCCTTTGCCAAGTTCAAAGGGTGATAATACAAGCATTGTGAAGAAGCACAAAAGAACTTTTTGTCGTGTTATCTTAAACATGAGTGGCGTAGCCGAAAATTCTGAAAAAATATCACCATGTGATGGAAATAAGCTTTTTTTTTTTTTTCTCATTGTGATAATTTTTTTTTCATATTTTTTTGCTTGAGTTGTTTCAAATAAGCGGAAAACTGTTGTTTTTTTTTCCTTCTTCATAATGCTTATATTATTACCTCTTGTTCTTGGCAGAGGGAGTAACTTAGTCAACTAAGAAAAAGAGGCTTATTCAAGATCAGCTGTCACGTTCCCAAGCCTCTCCCATTAAAATTTTGGAAACTGAAAACAATTCCAGTCCAAGTGAAGCCTGTAGTCTGATCCACTGAACAGTTTGTTTGTGCTTGCAACCTGAGATCATTTATCACTTGGCATAACCTCTCGGCACTTGGAGATTCAAAATGTGAACATTTAGAAGCTGTTATCTGATCAAATGTAGAGTTAAGGTACAAACACATTGCATCTGTCTTCGCTCTGTTTGAGTCTCGACTCCGTCTGACTATCCAGTGATATCACGGGCATCTCCAATACAAACACTAACACTACAAAGGTGAAAACAGGGTGCCTCTTTCTCTGATCGGCTTCAGTTCCATTTCTTGCTCTTCTACATGTTTGTGTAATGATATACATGTAGCTTTAATTTTGTTATTATTATTACTTTTTTTTTTTGAGACGGGAATGGCTTCAGTAGACAATAAGCCATTTTGACCGTCAGCCAAATTACTTTCCTGTGCCAAGAATATGAGGTGTAAAACAAGCTTTGTAAAGAAAAGAAAAGAAAAAAAACTTCTTCTCCTGGTATTTGAAACATAAGTAACACTACAGCAAATTCGGGAAAAAAATTCACCATTTGATGAACACCCTGTTTTCTTATCGTGATTTTTTTTTTTTCATAATTTTTGCTTCAAACTTGTTTCAAATGACGAGAGAAAAGGTGAATAATTTTTTGTCTTCCTTACAAGTCTTACTTCTCCTGTACTTGGCAAAGGGAAGCAACCTAGCTGGCTAGAAAAAAACAAAACAAAACAACAACAAAAAAAAAGGCTCGTTAGACGGATCAGTGTTTAATCCCAAGAGCAGGATTATCTCGGCTTCATTATCTAAGCTTGATTAGCAAGAGAAAAAACAACAACAAACAAACAAACAAACAAAAAAACGGGTAGAAATATGACCAGTTTTAACAAAATTTGCCCTGGGGGTGTCATCTCCATCTCCCCTTGCCACGATTTTACATTGCTTGGGGGTCTTTAACGGATGTAGTATTCACATAGAACGTCCGAATTTTTCCATCAGTATCCGAGAAGGTCAGGCATGGGTCTTCCCTACCCATGAAACCAGGAAAATGATGAGGCACTGAAAAAGAAAATTTTGGCTTTCTCTACTGAGATTCGAACCCATACCATTTGAGTGAAAGGCAGATCAGGTATGTGGCTGTGTGTGGGTAAAAATAGTACTTAACAATATCTCTCTTTCTCACATACAGACACAATCAGGTGTGCGCGCGCAAATACATGTAAACAAAATGTTTTCAGTTACCCTGTTTGATGACAGTGAAACAGTGAACTATGTAATCAAATTATGCAAGCTGTAGAGCAAGTGTATTACATGGGCTGAGGCTCCATCTATACTTAAATATCTTCAGAGACGGAGATGAACAAAATCCATATTTTGTTTCTTGTTTTTTGTTGTTGTTGTGTTTAATCATTTATACAAACCGTTTGCGTATTGTCTATAGAATCTGACGACGTCGTGAATGATATAGATACATGAACTACATTAGCCCATATGTAACAGCGTCAGAGCGAAGGCCAATGATACCATTCACTGTTCGTAGTTTAATGCATGCGCGTGACCCATGAGCTCAGATTACCGTACTTTTCTATGATATATTTCTGATTTGCGAAAAATCCTGGGAGAATTGCCCCGTTTTACAGTACAATGCCCCGGCAACACTCGAAGAAAGTAGCGTTTTGTCCTACTAACTATTATAGCCTAAGGATCAAAGAAAACAAAAAACAAAGGCTGGCAAAAATCTGGCATGATGATAGCCCAGACTTCAAAGTTAGATTGAACTATTTAAAGAAATCGGAAGTCCAGTATGGTATTGTAACTTTAATGTTTTTCTGGCACTGGAGAGATAA
Organism: Peronia peronii; assembly: GCA_039654565.1. NCBI lineage: Eukaryota > Metazoa > Mollusca > Gastropoda > Systellommatophora > Onchidiidae > Peronia > Peronia peronii. Next base: position 7,725 of record JBCEWB010072168.1, on the reverse strand, counting down.
TTAAAAATAATTTGATTGCCAGCCTTTTTTTTCCGGGTTACTGTTTTTATAGCAGCAGGTCACTAGGTGTTAATCACTTACTGGAGAACCTGTCTAAGTCTGTATGTAAGATTGGCTGGCGGCTGATGGATGGTCATACTATTGCCAGCCACATACTCCGCATACCTTTGACCCGCTCCGACAGCGTTGAGTCATTTGGGCCAATATATGAAAGTATTTGTCAACTATAAGCCACAGTTAATTAATGTATGCCTAATGATAGAAATGCTGGATTTGGCCCGAAATGATGTACAATATATCTTTACTGTCTGTTTTGATTCTTCTCAGTTTTTCCATTTCTTGTTCTTTTTCTCTTTTTCTTGATCTCGCCTTGTCTTTGTCTGTCTTTCTGTGCGTCTGCTTGTCTGTCTGCCTGTCTCTGTCTCATCTCCCTCTTTCGCTGTTTTCTGTTGTCACGGTCTATTTAGAACCGAAGTATTTTTATCTGTGGTTTGACATAGGCCTACATATATCAATATATACATTGATCTATATGTGTGTGAGGACTACACTGTCATAATGCGGCGAAAATTGTCCAATAAGCAGACAACTTATCAAGGATGCAAAATAATACAGTCAATAGACAGCAATAGCAATATCCACTATGCAGAAACTTGGAGACAGGCGAGGTAAACAAACAAAACAAAACAAACGAACAAAACGAAAAATAAACAAAACAACAACAACAACAAAAACCCGATTATTTTCAATCTCTGTTCTTTTCTGAACGGAGGCGGGTCTACTGTGTTCGCACGTTCAACTGAATCAGCTCTCGAGTGCCAGAAGATGGCTAAAATTATTTGACCACGCTTTAATTCCGGTTTCTCAAAATGGCTCAACCTATCTTGAAATCTGGTCTGTAATCAGACCTGATCTTCGCTAGTCATTGATTCTTGACTTCCTTGGTGCGAAGGAACAAAGACTAGGGCAAAGCACGGCATTTTCCTCGTTGATGGGGCATATGAAAACATAGCAATTCACTATGTATTCGAAAACAGGAAGTGTATCATAGAAAGTACAATGATCTGGGGTCATAAGTCACATGCATACATAACATCTAAGGGTGGCTTATGTTGGAAATTATTTGTCTTATAGCTACCATTCTCAGAGGGAAGGAGTTAAGATGGGTCTCAGTTGCAAGGTTGAATCTTTTGAATACCTCCTCAGTTTACATGATGTTTAATAAGCTTGAGGTTAGAGACTCATCAGAATGGACTGCATAAACTCACCGTCATTATGCAACTTCCCGTCAGTTTAGTTCACTGAAATTATTGATTGAATGAACGCATACTTAAGGTGCACACACAGCGCATTCGTCTCCGTCCGTCTTAGCCTGGGCTCTGTCTAATTTTATCTGTTGACGTCCCTGGCATCTCTAGAATAAGAAGATGCATGTAGCTGGAAGGATAAACGACAGCCTTCCCTAATTACAACATATTTCATGAGCTTGAATAGAGGGGCACATGGAAATCAACGGCATAGGCTGGCTTTCATTATGCAACTTATCGATAATTTGGCTGAACGATCATGAAAGATAAGATAAGATAACTTCATTTTCCACAAAAGTAGATTTTTTTTTTTTTGGGTACAGTGTAAAACGAGGTGACTTCAAAAGTGTATGTATGTCAATAAAAAAAATTGTAAAAGCTGCACAGAATAAGACTGCACAAAGAGAGGCTAGTCTATCACTAGTAACAGCATAGTATCCCAGGGATTTCTACGAGTATATTTGCTTTACGTTCCACGCACTGCGTACAATATTTATGTACTATGACTGCCCGCGGGTCTCTTGTGGTGATGCAAATTTAGCTTGAGTTTGTGTAAGACACAATAATCAATAGTTCTGACCCTGTGTTTTACTTGCTGTCCTCCAAGTTTACGGCGCGTGACTTTGATGTCCTATATGTCAAGCAAAGAGAAACAAGCTGGGTCGCTGTCTTATATAATATGCGTGTATGTGATTTATAATGACATGATTTAACCCCCTCCCCCCGCCCCCCCCTTTTTTTAATACGCATGTACAACAAATCAGAGGTGGTATAATTGGATCCCCTACAAGGGAAAATGCCTAAGTCACGTTTCACACATTTTAAATCAAAGACGAAAAGCCCAAATGAAGAAAATAATAAATAAATAAATAAATAAATAAATAAATAAATAAATAAAACAAATATTGTGAGGGATTAGAAGTTCAAATTGAAGGCTCCAGCACCCAAACATCATGAAATATAAAACAGGAGTATCTAGGATAGCATATGACTTAAAAAACAAAAACAGACATTAAAAAAAAGCTTCACTTTTTGAGATTATTTCTTCAAAAGGGATTCAGATCTACGTACTTTTCATTCCACTAAATTCAGTTGTGTTTGTATATTTGTGTTTGTACTGAGCTCGGGGTTTCAGCAAGACATCGTGACAATTTGTTTTTATCTTTTTATACGTAGTTTGTATACATGTTGACTTCGTGTTTACAGTCTTTATTATGTATGTAGCCTTTCAATCCTTAGAGAGCATGATTGATTGTATCTGCTGTGAGTACGTGCTCAGTTTGGTGCGAAGAATTTTTGTGCGTAGAAATTTGGATTTCGAAAATTTTGCCAGACAGCGGCGTCTCCAGATAGCGGTGTCTCATCATCCTATTTTTAATTGCACATGCTCTTTAGCGTGCATAATGTAAATACCGGATCTCCGAAATATATTCGTCTTTGACTGAGAAGGCTTGACACAGTTCTGAATGATACGATGTGTCCTGGTCCGTTACAGAAAGAGGGCAGTGCGTGTGGTGTAACTTAGCATCAACTTTTGTAAAACGTCATAGTTTTGATGTTTCCTATCGTGTACTAGTGACATAGACACAGAGCATTGAGACTCATGGCTTCGATTTTGCATATGTCCAGCAGAAAGAAACAACCTGGATCACTGATTTATATAAAATGTATGTTTTCTGATTTATTATGAAATGATTTACATGTACATGTACTTCGTTTTCATTTTCACCTCTCATCCATTTTGTTTGCAACTTTTATGCACATAAAGACTAGGGAGGAACAACCACAAATGTCCAGTTTTTTTTGTGTTTTTTAAAAATATTTTTTAAGATCACTGTCCATAGCTTTAGTTCTGAGCCTTAACCATATCATCTGAAACGATCGGAAGAAACAGTCATTGTTGGCCAAAAAAACAAAACAAAACAAAACAAGCCAGAATCAATAGCTTCAACAAACAAACAAACAAACAAACAAACAAACAACAACACCAAAATAGAATTTCTCTATAATCAACCTTTCAGTTTTCTCCCATGTGTAAAAATGGATTTATGTATTTCTGCCCCGCTGGTCTTTGCGTGTTAGAGAAAGAAAAGAAAGTTTTGTTCAAGTATATGTGTTGGATTAGACTGAGCTTTTATACATGATGACAGTTAGAATCTACACTGGTCCCGGTGTGTAACTTGTAAGAGTGAACGGATATTTATAGAGTAAAATGACATTTTTGGTATTCCGTGTGAATTGGGTAGACGTGGAACGACCACGCCAACATAAAATAACAGCCTCACGATACAGAAACTTCAAGCTTAGACAATCATAAGGCTGAGTGTTATGATCAGAGCAAATTTTACTGGTACATGTAATGGTCAACTAGAGCAAAATTTGAATAACATGGTACACTATACTAATATCACAATAAGGCATAAACTGTGACTTCTTAAAGGCCGCGAATAGAAAGACGTCATAGTGCCTATTGATCCTTCAAGGCTGGGCTGGTATTAAATTGCCAATGGATTACTCAACCTTTAATCTCAACCTAACCTCTAATCTTAACCCTTTTCCATACGCTAACCCCCATTCCTAATCCTAACCCTAACCGTAACCGCTAATCCTAACACTAACCTAACTCTAACCTTAGCAGTAACCCAACCCCAATCTTAACCCTAACGCCAGAGTGAGACAGGCACTATGATGCCTATACCTTCCCTATGGATCCGCCAGCGATAGTTGGGCATTCTGGTGCTTAAGAACCCACCCATTTTCTTTCTTAGTACATAAATATCAGTGCCATCATAAAAAACCGTGACACTCGAGACAGTTTCCCATAACCTTTTAGGGTTACTCACGGAGATATTACAAGCATCACAAGAAAACGTAATCAACCCACTCGTATAATAGTACGTTATGTCACAAAAGAGAGACCATGATTGCAAAACAAAACCAAAGAAAACAAAAACGAAACAACAACAAAAGAAACTCTTTGTGCAAGCTAAATCTAAATCGACTGAGATATCATTGTTAATACATGTTTTCACTGTGAGTGAAAATCACATACAAAAATCGCAAGCATAAAGCATGAATGGCATTACCAACTAATCTTTATTATCTGTTAATTTCCAAATGAAACAAAATAATTCTATAAAGATTTCGATTATCAAATGGGGACAAATTTGAAGTTTATAGCCCACAAGTTTAAACAGTATTGGTCTAAGTTTCTGAGAATTTATTGAAACAAATTTTGAGATAGATTATTGCTCTAAGCAAAAGGATAGGACCAAATTTCGAAATGGACAAACAAGAATCTGTATTATAATAAAAATTATGCATTAAATAGATATTTAGATTCTTTTGCCCTGTTAACCGATTCTGCTTTATATGGACTCATCAGGATAATGGTGTAAACAGGTGGAAACAGCTATAAATTAATCCTCCGAAATGGGCATGTTCAATACTTATCTGTATTATAAGGAAGCTTTTTTCAATATGCCAGCTTTATTAATGTGGAAATTAGATTTAAAATTTGACACCTGGCGTATATTGAAAAATCAGTGTGAATTGGCGGGCATTGAACTGTCCAGGTGATTTCATAAACAGGCCTAGTAAAGTTTAAAACTTAGAACCGAACGGTGCTGAACTGTCAACTCTGAACTACATGTATCTATCAGTCATTCGCTTGAGGCGATACACGTGTAACCAACATATATTGGTACAAATTAACCGGATGTGACAGAAAGTGAACATGTGTACCAACAGAGCCATAATTACACGTACACTGTAGCTTAATATTTATTGTACGTATACCATACTAAAAATGAATGGTACAGTTGATTACATTACCATGGCAGAAGAAAGGATGAACGAGAAGGGAAAAAGGGGAGGAGGGTCTTTACTAGATGTCGGAAGTTTTAGGAAGAGTGCGATTTTTCATTTTAAAAAAAAAATTCAAAAACCAACTTTTGTAGACCATGTTTTGCCTTTGTTTGCATCGGCCTTATGTACTAGGTCATGTATGACCTGCGGTAAATTATAAATGTTCGCTTACTGAGAAAAAGAAAAATGACAATATCGACCACTGCCTCTACAACAGCGGCAGGGGCAGTAAAAACAACATATCGACTGCAATAATAGCAACGGCAAAAATAGCAGCAACAGCAACAACAAGAACAATAACAACAGAAAAAAAAACAGGAAAAAAACTACAAGAAACTGTCTGCACATTCTGTTATATGTTATTTCACAAACTGCACTAGGTACAGTATAATTTGGCTGCAGAGGTACACGAATCAAAATTCCATGCCATGTTCTAAAATATATGAAGAAAAAAAAAAGGAACAACAACAACAACAAAATAAAAATAAAAAACAAAAAGAAAAAGAGAGAAGAAGAAAAATCACAAAGGCAACAAAGACGACGTCGCCAACAACAACAGCAATGGCAACAATAACAACAACAACGACGACGACGACGACGATGATGACAACAACAATAGCAACAACGACAACAGCAACAATCGTGCAAAATAACAAAAGCAACGATAACAAATTAACAATTTAATAGTTTTAATAATGATTTTTCTCATTAATTAACGATAATTTAACACGGTGAATAATAAGTCAACAACAACGACAAACGAAACAATGAATTATTTGCTAGGTGCAAACGATGTAATGAGGGGTGAATTTTTTGGAGGGAGAAGAAGGGCCGAAAGTGGAAAAGCGGGAAGGGTCTTACGTGTCAACTGGAGCAAGCAAGAACTGTCAGACAATTGAAATAGACAACACTGACTCTAACATTGCATATCACTACTATGACTTTTGAAACGGACAAGTTTGGGCTTCTGTTAGCCAGGAAATATGAGGGATGGATAATCACGTGTTTGAGAGCAGAAGGATTTGGAATCTGTTGGATACTAGAACAGAACTCACGGCTTTCGTGGGAGATTTTTTTTAAAAGAATGAATCAAACATTGACGCCTTGCGACTTAAAGTGTATGGCAAGCGTGCGTACCTCGATGTTGATATTTTGGAAGATTAAACTGAATGTTACTCAAAGAAAACGTGTTTGGTGTTTTGAACACGTCATTCGATCGAACGTACAATTCGGACCAAACACTCTCGCAAGTTTGCTATCCAATTATTATTGCCTTTTTAGTAAGCTTTTTTCGGCTTTATGAAAGTAGAAACACATATCTTTATCCAGCAATGTTATGCGCCAAATTTCATTTGAATACATAGAAAAATATCAATAATTTGGAGTCATGGTTCACGGATATGCGTTATGTTTATGAGCAGCTGATTGTGTGTGTGTTGTTGTTTATCAAATACGTAGCCATTCAGTCCAAAGAGCTATATTATATTTCAGCCTTGCTACTTCTTAAATACACCCTCAATGTAGTCAAAAGAATTTTTTGTGAAGAAATTTTGAACATTTTTTAAAAATATAAATTTTGTTTGGAAAGCGGCGTCTCCGCCTACTCGTCACCCGATTATTAACTGCCAAGGGCGATTTAGCGTGCCTAACTTACACACGAGACTTCCGAAATATAATGCCCAAGAGGACTAGACGACAGGCTTCTTTTCTCAAGAAGCCAGGGGACCGTTGAGTGAGTGGAAAAAAAAAAAGCAGAATCTGGTCTTCTGTGTCATAGTGTAGGATTCGAACCAACGACGCTTTTATCGAGAGTAGACGTTTAGCCCTTTAGCCATTTCTCTCTTCCTGCCCTCCCCCCCCCCCTCCTCCTCCTCCCCCTTCCCTCTCCCGGATTGTATTCTTTCCTGTACACTTACTTTGTGTCTCCGCTCAGTGAACGTCACAACCCTTTACCACTCGTCAATCTTCGTGTTTGACTTTCGGTTTTATTTCCTCGTGAAAAAATATTGAACTCCAAAAAGAAGTGCTTTCCTTTACCGAACATATCCTTCTCCTCCCTTTTTCCTGTATTCCTATCTCCATAAAAGCTCCGTTTTCAATTTCCATTGGTCGTCCGTCCCGCCTGAAGCACGACTGACAACTTGCCATCAAATATGATTGATGTGCGTTCGACTCTCAGCCTGCACCATCTTACACCGTCCAGCTAGTCTTTCGTCGTCATTTCGTGTGGTGAGAGTGTTAGGATTAACATCTGCACCAGTAGTTCTATGATCGTCCGTACGGTGACTTTACTTCGTACGGTGACTTTACTTACAGGCCTACTTGTCTTGATAAAAGGTTGAAGATGTTCGCAGAACATGACCTTTGCATCCCAGTGGATCTGTAATCGCTGTGAGTACAATGATGAAACTGTAACTGTTATTTTCATTGTGTATATTATTAAGTTCACTGTCTAAGCCTGCTATTTGTTGAAAATCGTCATCATCATCATCATCATCATCATCATTTTACGAAAAATGTCTTAAACTTTAGACGACTGTCCACCGGCAAC
>JBCEWB010072157.1:0-13189 GCA_039654565.1 Peronia peronii | reverse complement strand
ATAGATAGATAGATAGATAGATAGATAGATAGATAGATAGATAGATAGATAGATAGATAGATAGATAGATAGAAATGAGACAGGCAATAGATAAGTAAATAGAAAGTTCGACTGACATATAGATAAACAAGCAGAAAGATATTTCTGTCTGTCAGTCCCTCTGTCAGTCTGTCATATATATCTGTTCTATTTATCTATCGGTCACTCTCACCGGTAATTCGTCCTACACGGCTTCCTGTCAGCCTAGTGACTTCTCTGCCCGCATACCCCATAATGTGAGCACCCAGACTATGGCCTATCAGATGGAAGTTCTGCAAAAGAATAGAAAATTATCTTTTGTCCATTTAAAAACATTATCATAATCATCAAGATAAAACATTATCCATCAGTGTGGGCAAAACCGGTAAGACCATTCAGTAAAAACGGTTTAATATGGAGCTGTGCATGATCGTATATAATGACAGATTATGGCTTTCTGCGGCCACAGTGACCATGAATAATGCACCCTTAAGGCCCAGAGGAGCATTTCCTTTCATGGCTCTAGAGATCAAAGCAGGAGAGACACGCCCTGCCACAGAAATTACAGCTTAACGTGATGGGATAAATATATTTTTCTCCTATCTTCGCACTCTTGGGTTTTCTTGATCTGGCTCGATTTCACAAACACCGACAGCTGATTTCCAGGAATCCGGGTCAATTGTAATATGATGACAAACAGGACAAAGAAGTACTATTTATATAAGGATTTTAATCATTCTGCCCATTACATTACAACTAACGCATTTACCACCAAGATTCATATACGCTAAGTAGTCTTAGAGTTTGTATGGAGATGTCGTATATCAGTCGGGCATAAGGTTGTGATGACTTTCATAAGTGTTAACTATAGAGCAACCATGTGCAGCGCTTACATTGTAAGAGGCTCCGCCGTAGGAGTGGAGGTCTTGTATCAACCTCCCTGTCATGGCACCGACGGTCCTGGTATTAGCTGTACACTGGAAGTAGTTGGGGGCTGCAGCACCGTTTCTCCAGTCCACGGTAATGACATTGCCGTCAACCTAGCGTACACAGGGAAAATATACATACATGCAATAATGTGGTATTTTGTTATGGAATCCTTATTTCTTTGTGTTGGGATTTTATGGTACATCAGCACGGTCACGCCTACATTGTGCTGAACACGGTAAGATACTTTTACATGTCAAAAAGTTTGATCAAGTATATAAAAAGTACAATACCTTACAGACGATACACTAAAGTTGCAATGAGAATAATTATCAAAACGATAATATAGATTTGGACGTATAAATATTGTACAGTGAAACTAACACGAGACGCAACATCAAAACGAGATTTCAGAAATCACGGCGGGATTTCCGGTCGGAAGTAACTGAAGCGCTTTGCTATGTCATTGAATCATTAACATTACTTAGTACTATTACTATTTGTACGGCATCTAGCTTAAATAGGCTTCAAATATATTAAGTCTGTCACTCATAATGAAGAGTTCTAGTCATAAATTTCTAAACACCAAAACAGAGTCAAACTAAGAAGTGAGGCAAACTTATGGTCGAGGCAAGCCAACGTCAGAGGTCAATGGGATTTTGGTGGACTCTGTTGCAGTCAAAGCCAAAGATGGATAAACAAGTGTGTGCAAGTCTCACCATGCTTTGCAAATTGATGCAGTCATACATGTTTGTGTATGTATGCTTTCTAGCTTTTGTTGATTATGTTGGTCATGTATTTATTATGCCTTAATTTTATTTGTTTGCTGTTTCAGTTTTGATTTATCTGAACGATTAATGTCATTTTTCTCTAGCACACCAGCAGTGTTTTATTCAGGGGGTGGGGGTGACATCAACAAATTGATCTAAATATTGGACGGCACTGAGTTGCCAGTGTGTATCTGGCTTACTTGAATTGAGAAAAATAGTCTTATGTCCTGAATTGTGTCGTTTTGACCAAGGGAAATATTGATCATACCTCCCCCCCTCCCTCCCACCCTCACCACTACCCTTAGCTTTACAGAATTATCTCTGCTATTGAAATGGGGTAACACTGTATAGGCTCTACATTATATTACTTAGGAACAATTGAATTTGATACCTTTCGAATTCAAAGAAATTAACTGTCGCCTTATAGGCCTAAGACGGATGGACAAAAAAAGAGAGAATTTTGACGACTTTTACAGTATTTTTTTTAGATTGAAAGAACAGTGAAATTAAACCTGTTTAAAAAGATAGACTAATGAATAGATAGATGGATGAATGGATGGATTGATAGACGGATGGATGGATCGACGAATGGATGGTTAAATGGACACATTGATAGATTTATGAATGGATGGATGCATGGATAGGTTGGTTTATGCATGGACGTATGGATGGATAGATGGATAGTCAATGAAATGATAATGGATAAATAAAAGATTATTCAAACTCATATCCATTGTAAAGTCTATCTTTTCACCTAAGCCAGAAATTCATGACCCAAAAGACTGACCTTTCAACTCTTTTATAGCCCAGAATCCTTATCACAAAAGGGTTCTTATCTTTTCAGCATGAAAAGACAAACGTAAAAAAACGAGATGAACTTTGTACCTCGTCCAGCAGGGCATTTTTCATATCTCCCACCCAACCAGAGGTAGTGCTGTCAGCAAAACCGTGGACAATCATGAACGTCTTCTTGTTGCCGTTGTACGCTGTGCCCTTGATATTGGAAGATCCTGTCTAAGGAAGAGAGACACATCATAATTATGTAAAGAACCAACTTATCCTATCTAATATCTATTCCGTGAACCCTGAGTTCCTTAAGGGATGGATAATTCTATTCGTCAAAATCAGTCATATCTAGATTTTCACCAATACTAAGTTACTACTATCATTTAAAACCTTAAATTACACACTTTCGTGAGGAAAGTTTTGAGCTAACTGTGACTGTAGCCAGAGCTATTGCAAATAGATTTGTTGAGACGAAGAGACCGGCTGGAAATCTCAGTCTAATTTTAGTAGAGGGGGTATAAACACTTCAAACTGTTCACCACAACTGACGTAGAAAAACCCATAAAAAATGCAAGAGACGAGTGACAATTATTGTTCTTAGATCTCTTGGTGGAGCGGAACACACACATAGTGAGTGTTCTTTTTTTAGCAGGGGGTACAAACACTCCACCGGGGATGTCCAGGCTTTTGCTTATTCAAGAAACTATTCAAGAAACACGGTGACTCCTCGTCGCGGGCTAAAATCAGAGGAGAAGTTGGGATTGATATGGACAGTTCAGCACATTAATGTACATATTCATCTCACAATATCTTGCTGTTCTTATAAACTTATATTCAAAGATGATGCTCTTTTAATTTCTGAATATACAAAAAGATCGACATGACATCACGTTCATCACATTCAACAACTGATTTTTTTTTAGTCCAGCGATTTATGACTCACTCTGACTTTTAAAGACCAAGTGTGGATTAGACTATTTATGTTACGGGTGATCCAAATCATACAACAGTTTGTCAATGATCCAGCCAGAACACGGTTTTTCATGTCACATAAATATGAGTAATGAGTATTAATATAATATCAAAATTATTATTAATGATATTGTGAATGGTCCACTCCAAAGAACATTAACCATCCCAAACAATTGTGGGTAGAGCAAAATCGTTCTATTTATATTAGCATGTGGCTGATCCAGTTAGAAACATGTTTATTCAGAATTACAGTTCTATATTAAGATTTGGTGACAATTGTAACTTTTATCCTGGAGAAAGACAGTATCTTTAAATATATCTGTAAATCTTCACTTTGTTTACAAGCGTTGTATGTTTAGTATTTTTATACAAATATTAGGATCAGTGCTTTTTTAAGCTTTAGCTATTACCAGGATTATCTCAATATACCCGGACGTAGGCCATACGTAAAGTGAAGATTGGTCTTGTGTGAAACAAAGTGTGGGATGTTAGCTCGGGCTTATTGATGAACTGATCCCCACATTTTCCTGCAGTGGATATACACCATTTGTAAACGGAGATCAAGAAATATGTAGCTAAAACGATTGAGGCTCTTCATACTCTGATTGACTGTCCAGATCGCGTCCCACGGGTGTAGACCTTGAATTGCACACCTATCTCGTTAGGGCATTTGGGCAGATGGAAGAGAGTGTTGGTGTAGTCAGATGAGGAGGAAATGTCGAAGCACTCGCACCCTTTGGGCAGCTGGTCACTCGTGCAGCAATGACGGAAGTTCCCTTGGTTTGCTTGAAAGATAGGAGGGAAAAATACAAGAGATACTAAAGGATAAACTTAGAGTTAAAGGAGGATGGCGTGCCCTAGAGTTAATTAAGCGTCTGATACTTGGTCAAAAGGTTCGTTACATTTTCGAATCCCACCAGGGAGTGGGAGTAATTAGAATCTGTCTGCATTCCTTTTTCGGTGATGGAATGGTACCCTACTTTCTTGGGTAGGAAAGTCAGTTATCTAGCAATCTCGAATGAGCGCCACTATATTTTGGAAGCCCCCATGCACGTTAAAAAATCCCTGGGAGTTAAACATCGGATGAAGAGTAGACAGAGACCCTGCCTTCAGGGCAAACTTTCCCAATTCCAAATTTCTGTTTACAAAGCTTTCTCCTGCCAAACTGCGCACGCAAATAAAGCCTATATAATCCTACTTTCCTGGTATTGAAAGACTACATACACAAAAAAGAAAGAAAAAAATCGAGGTGAATTTCAGAAAATAATCTGGAACAGAGAGGGTTGATCTAGTCGCTTTAGTTTCACGGGCATCTCTATAACATCGGCAGATGTAATGGATAGGTGAGAATTAAGTGAGGATTCGATGAGGTGAACAAAAAAAAAAGCGACCTTAAAGCTCTGCAAAATGTGAAAAAAAGGCAGAGGCAGAGAAAGAGAGAGAGAGAGAGAGAGAGAGAGAGAGAGAGAGAGAGAGAGAAAGTGAGAAACAGGACAAAGTTATTGGGGACAGAAAGACAAAGAGGGAGAGACCAGCACACACACACAACATGCAAAGAGAAAGAGAGAGAGTGAAAGAAGGATGGGGAAAAAGGAGACAAGAGAGAAATAAGGAGGGATAGCGACTGGAAAAAAGAGAAATTGGAAATCAAAGAGAGAAATGAAAGAGAGAGAAAAGAAAATAAATGAACTAAGTAACATCTGTTTATAAATATCCCCTTGGGAAGAGTATAAACAATTTTGAGGAAATAGAACATAACAGTATTAAATTAAAAGATATAAACATGAAAAACAAAAACATATGAGAAACATCAACTGAAATGTCTTTTTTAGCCATCTTTACTTTATTTGCACGGAAATAGCTGAAACCCTTCTTGTGTCCTCCATAGACCATAACTCAGATTTCATGCTGGGTTCTTGTCATCAAAACTATCTGTAAGTTCCTTGAGTTGTGGGCACTAAGTAATAGAACAGAATATAACCTGACACAACAACAAAGAAGTCTCACCATCATTTCCTGGACAGTCCATGAAATGAACCAACGCATGCTGAGCTGGCAGGAAGAGCGAAAGCACAAAAATGGCCGTGATCATCATTGTAGTTTTGTTCACTCTGATCTCCTTATGGTTTAACTACAAGATAAGCTGGCCTTTAACAGCAGGGCTTGTTGTGTCAAACCTGACAAGATTGTGTTGTTTCCTGCTCTTTATAAACAAGTAATCTGAGCAGGGAGATCGTGTTCTATCAGCTGCTGTATTTTTTTAATGGCCGGGACAAGATCTAGGCCAAGAATAGCTGCATCACCGACTGTTGTCTTGAACTACCTAATTACCTTATGAACTGAAGTATTCATACTTTAGTTTTTCAGAGCTCAGACATGGTCTCAGTAAACACTAGACGTTTATTTTTATGTACATAAGAAGTTTAGCTTATCGTAAGATTACAACAGAAACAACTGTAACGACAACAACAGCAACGGCAACAACAATAAAAATCACCATGATGAAGAGAGCGGTGTCAAAAAGAATTTCAAAAAAAAGAGGAAAAGATGAAGGAGAGTGTGAAGAAGAAGAACGGGCGAGGAAGAAAAAAAAAAAAAAAAAAAAAAAAAAAAAAAAAAAAAAATCAGCTGTGCCGAGCAACTGAATTGCCACTATACACCATACATTTCTCACAGTATTCTGATCGTTCATCTGAAATCTTGAATTTGTGATTGTACGTAGAAGTCCGAAAGCCACGCCCTGCAAGATTTCGTGATTACCTGGGATACAGAATCAATAAATATGTTGATGACATGCATAACATGATGCCTAAAATTGTTTCATCACCTCCGTTGCCGGTTACTTAATGTCCAGTACTCTAGATATCCTTAATAGTCTCGACAGAACACTAGAGAAAATTGTCTCTGTTCATACTAAACCTCTTTTTCAACTGTAGCCAGGCTTTGGCCATCAAGGTCTATTCTAATGGCATCTGACAAAAGGCATTTTTCATCAGTTTATTTATATTTCCCAAATATTAAAGTACGACCTTCTACAACATTTGAAGAACAATATTTTGTATCACTCCATTCTTTAACATTTTCTTTTTGTTGGCAATGTGTGAAATGTGGGATCACATAAAATGTCGAAATTTTCTCGAAAGACAGAAGTGTTTATACACAGACGTTTTGTCAAAGGCTGTAAGTATTTTGTTCACTTGGTCTGAAAGTCCAGTCAGCGAGAGGCTTGGCTTCATGGCAGCTAAAGCCACATCGCAAAGGAACTGTTCAAGATGTCAGGTTCTTCTCAAATTACATGGACACTATACTTAGAAATCTATCTCCATCTATCCTCCATATATGTTTCATATTTTTGTCACACCAGTAAGCTACAGAATAATGGATCCATTGGTATGAAATGTTCACACTACACCGTATTCCACGATACAAAACAAAGAGGGGAAGGAAGAGGGGAAAACTGAGAGCCTGTATCTTGTGTCACTCACGCTGGTAAAGAACAAATGCTTTCCTCAGATACACGTGAGCATTGTGACATTCATAGGGGGTTAAATAATTACCTTATCTGGACCAGTTAGATAAACAGACTGTTTTCTTCGAATTTAGCACTAACATAGATACCTTTTTGTACTGTTGTTTCTGTCACAAGGACCAGGAAAATAACATTTTTACCGAGGTCTGTTTTTTTTTTAAAGCTCTTAAATTCTCTTCATGTTATCCTAGTCTTGGTTCAGCATGAATGTTGTTATCTATTCAAAATATTGGATGTTGGTCGGGTCAAAATGGTTCAAAATGGTATGTTTACGTGTTTTGTAGATAAGAGGTATTCCAGCGAAAAGAACAGTCCATTATAGTAGTCACATTTTCACTTGAATTCTCAACACAGTCTTCTATACTAGATCTGTTCTTTGTAAGAGCTAATTATTCGCCATCATTGAGGTTTAAGTAATACGTTTTTTTTCCACTTCTTTTTTTGTGATATGCATAATGATATGCATAATAATGTGTGAGTGTATGTGAATGTATGTATGCTTTTTGAGGGCGGATACCATCATTACTATATATATATGTGACCTGCACTGGAAAATTTCATAACCAATAAAGAAATTAACAAGATAATAGATCAACGGCATAAATAAAGGACTGGGAAACGAGAATGGCATTACATTCTGCCTTCTTTTAGAAGGACAAGTTCAGAAATGAACACTGACGACTTAAATTTGAACGAGCCTAGCCATGCCACTGGCCTTGATTAACCATAAAGGGTCAAGCGCCGAGCAAATCAAAATGTCATGGATGATAATTTGCATTTATAAAACACTTTTCAAACTAAAGTACAGTACAAGAACAAAGTATACGTTTCAAACTGCAGTCTACCCCTGAACTGCCATTTCTAAAACATGAATAAATATCGTGTAAAGAAAAAACAATTCATCAGACGTCCCCTAGGACACGTTTAGTGTTAGCGCTAGATATCAGGCAGAACTATTTGTTGACGCCAGCTTAGATATCCATAGCTGAGAGATAAGGAAAATAAAACAATCGAGTTTCATAGTGTCTTTTATAGATGAGAGATAAGAAGAGTTACAATAAATGTTCAGAGGTTTTTGTTTCATAACGTAAGTGCTTATTCACAACTATAATGCGTTTTTGTCAATCAGTTCCTTAGTTTTTGCAACTGATGAAAGATACCAATGATTGCCGGTAAATGCAGTCATTAGTTTTCAAGATATCTCTTTCCCATTTATGTGTGACGCCGTGAAAAGCTGTCTGTTCCCCATCATAGAGAAGAATGGGCAAGTCTCTTCAGCGACACCAACCTCTAATTGAACAGTGACAGGGAAAAGAAAAGAGAGATGACGCAGAAAGAGATGAGCGGACATTACAGAGCCGATTGCAAGAAAGTGGGCTCAAATCCAAGTATTTGACAACAACTCTCTCAGATGGAGACTTGTGTTGTTGATGTTGCATTCCACCATGTGGAGGATCTAGATCTGTGGCAGTAATGGTTTATGGGTGATGTAGAAGATCTTTTTCATCACATCTACAAGTCTAATACCAAATGAACTTTATTAATAGCACTGGTCAACAGATTTCAACTTCAACTTTTTCTCTGCCTCATGGAAATAATAATGTGTTTTAAAATAATTTTGAGTCGCTGTCTTCAGATCTTCAGATAGATAGATTTGAGTTAGCATGTCAGGTTTTTATGATATTCAACGTTCTCATCATTACTTAGTAACATAAAACATACAAATATCGCTGAGAAAAAAAAAGGAAGCCACATATATTTAATCATGATTTAACACATTTCAAAATACTAAAAACTGACAAAGAGTCCATAGATTATTTGTCACAACAATATTAGAACTTACAAATGAGCAGCATCCGTTAAATAAATCAGAAATCCTTGAGTCTCTTGCACTCTCGCTTGTAGGGATTGTCCATTTCACGCTGAAGAAACCAACAGTAATCCCATTCATATTGGTGTTAACCTTGCCTTGGTATCTGTTTTCCATTACCTTCATATCTCAGTGATCCCTTTCAACGTGCTCATCACTGACATCTCCAAGATCGGAATGAAAAAAGTCAAGATGCGAGTGCAGAAAGTGCATTTCAAGAGACATCGAGCTCCCAAATGACAATATGTTTTCAGCAGTCCGCTCTGTAATTTCCCATACATTTTTCCACAGCCAAACGGAATTCTTCGCAGGCTGCATGTCTAAGTGGATTTAGTTTGTCCTTAAATGAGTCACCAGCCAACAATTCATGAAGTTCAGACTCATAAAAATATGTTCTTTTAGGTTTGCTTCACTTTTGCTGCCTCCAAATTTCTCCCTGATGTATTGAAAGCCGTCACCACTTCTGTCCATAGCTTTGACAAAGTTCTTCATTAATCCTGTTTTATGTGAAGCGGGGGCAGGAACACTTTCTGTGGATTTACTCGAGGCATTTTCTGAACATTGCACTTGTCAATTACAGTATCACTCCTGTCTGGCCCTTGTTTTCTAATGTAACGACTGGCATCATCACATTTATTTCAAAAGCTCAAGAAGCACATATGTTTGATATAGCCCATCTATAGTCCAAGAAGTGAAGTTATGTTCACTTTATGTTTTACATACTGGCACATTATAAGAAGAAGACTCTTTGATTCATAAGTTTCCTTTCAACCCACTGCGCGCGCCAATGGCACAGAAGGCTTAACGTTACCATTGTGTAGCAGTACAGCTCTTAAACTTCCATTACTTGAATCTATGAGAGCCTCCATTCATGTGGGACCATACCCAAGCTCATACATAAGACTGTTCACATCATTACAGGAGCAAACATCATTCTCCATTTGAAAATAGGACGCAAGATTTGTGTGGCGACTACTAAACAAAGTTATTCTAGTATCTTATTGTAAAGATCCCTGTAACCAAGAGGACAGCAAATCAGCCTTTTCTTTGGACAAGTAAAGGTCTCTAACTAAGTCAGTAAGATCTTTTTGATTAATCAGGTGCGGCATCTTTTCACCAATTTCTGTTTCAAATTCGTCATCATCCGCAATACTTTCGAAACATTCATCATCAGTACTATTGCTATCATTAATCAGGCCTGCAGGTGGAAGAGACACAGGATTCTCGTCGTCATGAGGCATTGGTTTCAATGCTGATCGGCAGTTTGGGTATTCAATGCTGATCGGCAGTTTGGGTATATAATATCTGACTAGTCTGTTTGTTTCTTTTGAGAAACCCGCAATTTTCATCATGCAAAATAAACAATTAGTGTGATGATCTTTTTGTTCACCCCGGATCATGCGTACAGCAAAGGGCATTTGCTGTCGTTGGCCATTAAACTACTTCAATATTCCAGAAAAACAAATTATGTAACTCACATGAAGTGCTCATGATTTGTCGTGGTAATCAATTTTACATCTAAAATAATGTCTGTATGCAAGTTTCACTTTACTTGTCAGCTTTTTGCGAGGATCTTGTGGATTAAATTGTCTACATGTATAACAAAAATTGTTAGGATGATTTATACAGCCTCTCAATTTAGTGCTCTTTGCCTTATCAAAGAGTAGAAACGTTAGTGAAGTCGAGCATAGAGAGCTGACATCCCTCTACCACAGTTTGGCAACAATAAAACAATAGGCTCATTGCATTGCAATATATCACTTTGATAGCATTACTCAATTGGCATCTTTGAATGTGATTCTCAGGCCTACAGTAGTTCATTACATCATTTGATACATCTGTTTTAGTTATTGTATCATTACCATGGTCATATTGGTATTGCTGGACAAAAAGTGTATTCTCTATTGCATAAAAAGGCTTTTTTTAGCCATAAAATGGCCAATAACTAAAACATGTGACCTGTTAGGAAAAAACGGTTTTCAGATTTGAAATCGACATACCAGAAAATATAAAGTAAGCATGTTGGTTGCCTGATGGCAAAATCTTTGTTGACCAGTGTAATCATAATAATCCCACATTTATAATGGAGCAAAATCAGAGGACTCCAAGATCAACAACAAAAATATAAACAAAACCATTATCACACCACCACCACTACCACCACCACCACCACCACTACCACCACCACCACCACCACCATTACCACCACCACCACCACAACCACCACCACCACCACCACCACCACCACCACAACAACAACAACAATAACAACCAATCAACATCATTATCAACAACAACAACAGCAACACCGCTAGCAAGAGCAATAACAACAGTAGCAATAATAGCAAACACATAACAACAATAACAACAACATTCTCTTTGTAGTTTTTTGTCAACTGCTGCAAGGAAAGAAATCATAATGGCCTTTTTCTGTATTTTGACGATGTGGTTTATGCAATCAAATAGACACGAATACATGAAAACTAACAAAATGAAATGTATTCGAAAGAATACAAACTATCCTCTATTAGAGAAAGCCTGAATTGCATGTACAAGACACCCATATACACATGCTCATGACATTAATTTACATCAACTGATAAAAAAAAAGAACATTCATTCGCTTGTACACTTAAAACAAATAGATAAAAATAGATAAATGAAAAATAAACGATGTAAATAAATAAATACATGAATGAATAAATAAATAAATAAGTAATTAAGGGATTAAGTAAGTGATGAAAACAAGATAAAGAAATACTTCTTTCATTCGTATATTGAATATGAAAAAGGTCTAAACAGTTTATAAGTACGACAGTTTATTTCAACAGAATGGCGCGGAGCCGGTCGTGGCAGGATAATGATCTCCCCTGCAGCTGGTGCTGACGTGGTATCCCATGGTGCAAGAGGAACCAGCTGTGGGCGAATCCCAGCGGCAACGACGGATGGAGTTGGTGAAAAAATCGAGGGCACGAGAGTGACTGCACGCTCCATTGTCCTTCTCCTCTGAAATGCAACGAAACATAAGTAATTAACCACTTTCGTCAGAAATCTCCCACACTTCCATGTTCACTCAGAGTCTACTTTTCAATTTGTAAGATAAAAGATAAAAACAACACAGACATTATTCGTCCTCTGGAAAAAAAAAATTGGTTTTCAGTTCAAAAACACTGAGCTGATTGAGATGCTCGAATGGTAAATTAAAATAACCCACAAACAAACAGAAAACAACTAATACGAACACAATAAATATTATGGCCAAACAGAAGACAATAACTGAAAGATTCTTGTAAAAAATATCTTTGTGCCTCCTGGAGAGTTTCTTCTTGAGTCTCATGAGTCTTATATTTGCCTTTTCATGAGCTTACAGTATGCTCTTAAACGTTTCCCTTCTCGTCCTTCACTGTGTCTGAATGAGCGGGTTCACAGACCAAAGCTCAGTGGCCTTTTCTCCACTGGAAGTATTACGGGACTCATAATGAATTCAGCAGTTGCTGTTGTTTACACGACTTCCACCTTCCATAGGGAATGGAATTCGTCTTGGGAGCACCATGATCACACAGAATCATGAACGGTTTTACTGGGTTCTCTGTGTCCTTGAGCTTTCAACGCCCCAGAAATCATATATAAAATTCATTCAACAGAAAGTTGACAAGTTTCAAACTCATTGCGGATCTGTCAAGGAAACATAAACAACGATCGCAAATGAGAGACTAACTTATGCCTCGTTGAGGCAACCTGTGGGAGACAGAAAACAATAACTGAAAGATTCTTTTTATGAAAAAAAGGAAAACCAGAAAATAAACAAAATTTTAAACGAAAAACAAATAAAATACGATAAAATAAATATACTAGGATTAAAATAAAATGAAATATAGCAAAATAATACATTATCACAACGAATGTCATTTTATAAACATGTTTATGGGAGGTAAAGGAAAACCATGACGTTTTACATCACTATCACTGAGACAATAGTCATAAGCCTTATTGTATTGCTTACAAACACAAATATAACTAATGTCTTTTGGGGAACCAAGAACACATTTTTAAAGGTTTTACTGTCATTGATCAAGTCTCTCTAAAGGAAAAAAAATCTGAGCCAACAACTTACCCTCAAAACTAATCATAGAGAGGATTCCAAATGTCTCAGGCGGACATCCAGGTTGATGTTCTCCTCCATTAGGATAGAAATCAACATGGCCAACAGAGTAGCGCATGCCAAAGCCTGGATTAGATGGACAGATAGACAGATAGATAGATAGATAGATAGATAGATAGATAGATAGATAGATAGATAGATAGATAGATAGATAG
>JBCEWB010072135.1:0-13191 GCA_039654565.1 Peronia peronii | reverse complement strand
ATAGATAGATAGATAGATAGATAGATAGATAGATAGATAGATAGATAGATAGATAGATAGATAGATAGATAGACATTTAGAAAACGTGATTGACTGTTTAACTGACTGATTTCATTTGTATCTATCTCTCTATCTCTCCTTCTTTCTCTCTATCTCTCTATCTATCTGTCTATCAATCCATCTATCTATCGATAAATCGATCTGTTTGTGTGTCTGTCTGTTTGTCCTTTCCTCTGTGTATCTGTCTGTCTATCTAGGTCCTACATCTCTTTTACTCATGGATTGCTAGCCCCCCCCCCTCCCCTCCCCTCCCCCCAGACCTTGCACTTTATCCAATCCTTTCCTGTCAGCTTCTCCAGGACTTACCTCAGGTCTAATCCCCCATCCTCTCCCCCCACCCCAGTGAAACCGTCCCACCACTCATCCCCTTTCCCACGAACTGCTGATGTGCCAGATTGAACTTTCCGGCCATTTATAGATCCTTCCATTGTTCTGATGACCGACTTGAGCCCTCTGGTTCTCCTAGCCTTTCAAGGTCGTTACTCTCAGCCAGGCGTTTAACCTTTTCCTGCGAAAGACTTGAGAAAAAAAATAAAGAAGTTAAATGAAATCGACATCCGCCGAATATCTTTGTACTCATACGTCATTGTGAGAGAGAATGTGTTTGTTTGTTTGACATTAGGATTCCTCATTGTTTACACTGTGCAATACATTTCTTAAAGAGCAGTAATTATGAACACAACATGGTTCATTATTATTAGTGTTTATTATTATAATAAGTACAAACAATCAAAACGTTAAAAACACCTGGCCAGTGACATCATCCGCGGGTCCTACCAAGGATGTTTTGATGTCTTAAATTGGCAACTTTTAAAGTCCATTTTTAGAATTAGAATGCTCAAATTGGAGAGAACGTAATTTTTTGCTGCTGCTGCTGCTGCTGTTGTTGTTGTTGTCGTTGTTGTTTTTGTTGTTGTTGTCGTTATTGTTGTTGTTCTGTATCCAGTTGTCATGACAACGCCACAGTATTGGGTTTTGTGTTTTGAAAACTAGCTATTCCCAAAAGCCTATGGTTCCAAGAGTACTCGATGGCATCGTCTTCAATTTTACACAGTAATAAAACAGTCCTATGTAAGATATATAGTATGCATTTGTTTTGAGTTTAAATGCCACAAAATGTCTGTCATCGGTTTTTGAAGTATGTGTGCTCAGGGATGTGAATTTGTCTCATTTTTTTTTTTTTTTTGTATCTTTTGCTGGTAAAGACAAAAATCATTTTGTCGATTTGAATTGGTTTGCTGCGTAAGTATGCATGTCTGTCTGCCTGTCTCTCTGTTTATTTGTCTGTCTGTCTATCTGTCTGTCTATTCATTATAATCATTCTGGTATACGACATTCAACAGTCTCTTGCTTTCCTCTCTCCATACCACACTCAAAATCTAATCTCACTTAAGAGAATGTAAAACAGCCCACAGTATAATTATGTCAGATAAAATGATCGCCCACTTCCACATAAACTGTAGTTAAGAGTTTGTATATCAGGGGTAAAATGTGTGGTGTTGACGTCTCTTCCGAATGATGAATCCCATTTTTATTGTTCTTCTTCTTATTATTATTAATCGTCTTCAGAAAACAATGTTATGGAAGACCATGTAGGCAACAACAGAGAAGGGTTTGTGGGTAATGTAAGGGACTAATCAGGGTGAGAAATGAAGCGGGGAGGGGGGAGGGGTGGTAGAGGACATAGGAAAAAAACACAGTAAAATAGAGTAGTGAACGGTATTTGACGTAAAATAGGCTAATTTTTGTTTTCTTTTCTTTTCTCTAGGGACATTTTTATTGTCCATCAGTTGCGTGAAATAAGAGGTATTAATAATTTCATTTTGCATCACGGGCTATGAGTTAAGACTGAATGAATCTTTGAAAAGTCAGAGATTTCACATTTGTTCCATCCCCTCCCTTCCTTTTATTTAAATTCTAAACACAGAATCTGTTGCACATCGATGCTCAGGTGTAACTCCTCAATACCTTAGACCTTTACTATCCGCACTTTCGCTCTCTACGGCGTTTTACACATCAAAATGACCGTGAAAATGATTTTACAACAAATAAATAAAATTGAAATAATTGTTCATGTTGAGTGGATTTCGCTTCAGACAAAATAAAAATGTAACGAATAAACTCTTAAATAAAGGTTTTATTTTTTTACCTGCTTTGAAATGGAAAGTATCGTATCTTTCGAGAAAGATTTATGAATGCGACTCGGCTCAGTATCGCTGGGGGAAAAAACAACAACAGAAAAATGCCTTCTTATGGAACACATGGATACCAAATAATGGAAATCATAGTAAATATGAATCCTATATTGATTGAGTATTCTTATTTCTGTACATTTCTTGTTGCAGGTGAAGGTGTGAAAGCTGCAATCTCTACAGCATTGAGATGGGAAACAAAACACAGTAGCGGAAATTATTTAACAACAGCGTGAGCGCCTAACATCAGATACATCTTCAGAGAGAGCGAGGACAGCTTGATATACTACCCTCCATCTACAGAGAGAAAATACTGGATAACGACATGTCCAACGCACTTCATGATAGGAAGAAAACTTTCTGCACTTCTTCAAGGAAGATCTAGATCTAGAAATTCCCCCCGAGATAACCAATCCCTATAGGCTGAAAGGCGTACAGAGAACGTAACGTGGAGAGAACGGGCCTCAGCTAATGTAATTTTGCGGACTAATCAAATGTCTCCTGTCTGTGGCTTAAGTGTGTCACGTAAGGGATCATTCTGTGTGCACTGCTACCCAACCTGTGACCAAACAGTCTCTTAATGAGACGTTCGACGATAAAATTGGCAAACAAAACACAGTTCACAACAAGTTATCTCTGCTCAGTGATTTCCATAGATAGCAGTTATGTGAAAGATTTGACAACTTTCATGATTCATCTTCGAGCAGTTGCCACCACCAGAGACCATACATTGTATTATTACTGTATGTCTGTTGGTCTGTAAATTCCACAGAATGAAAAAGATAAAAGAAGTTTACAACTGCATCACTTAAGAAAAAGGAAACTTCTTTTGTAAATATTTTCCTAGACATTGCAGTTCCAGACTTCAGGAAATAGAAGAACTGATTTCCTACCTGAAACCTCGGAGCTCTGAACAGATACACTGATTAAGTGCACCCTAGCGCAGCTCTGTTGTGTTATATCCTCGATATTCACCATTAGTTCTATAGATCAAGAAACAGAATCTTCAGCAAATGCAAACTAGCAGTAAAAATAGTGCTCGAAACCAGATTAACAACACCTTTAGTTCTCAAAACCAAACGAGCAGCAGTTGTAGTTCTCGAAATCAAAGTAGCCGCTCTGTTAGCTCTCAGAATCAAACAAGCAGTGATATTAGTTCTCGAACTCAAACTCAAGCGAGCAGCACCAGCAGTTCTCGAGTTCAAACGAACAGTAAGTCACTAAGCCAAACAAGCAAAACCATTAGTTCCAGAAATCAAAAGAGCGCCATTTTAAGTTCTCTGGATCAAACAAGCAGTGCCACTAGTTCTCGAAATCAAACGTTTAATAGTTCTTTTCATCAAACTAGCAGGATCGTTAATTCCAGAGATCAAACGAGCATCACCATTAGCTCTCCCAGACATATAAGCAATGCCACTAGTTCCCGAATTCAAACCTGCAGCGCCACTAGTTCTCCTAAACATATAAGCACTGTCATAAATTCCCGAACTCAAACTAGCAGCGCCACTAGTTCTCCTAAATATACAAGTAGCACCATTAGTTCCCGCACTCAAACTAGCAGCGCCAGTAGTTCTCGAACTCAAACGAGCAAAACCAGTAGTTCTCTAAGTAAAACCACCACCTCCACCTCGAAAGCTCAAAACTGGCAGCACCACCGGAATCCCCAAAAATAAATCTATTATTACATTCACGAGCTTGAAATCAAAGTAACAGCCCAGCAGTATTAACATTTCTAACCTATCGAAATCAAACTAGCAGCCACAATCAGCATCTTGGCGTATTTCATCGCGGGATGGAAACATCTCAACTGGTTTTGCCTGGGCTGCCAACCGATGACGGAAGCAGATGACGTCACCTGTCCGCAGCGCCAGGCAGACCCCGATGACGTCATGTACCTCCTCAAACGGCTGACGCGGCCCTCGGAGAGCAGCTCGGTCAAGGCCGAGTTGGAACAGTCCAAGCTGGTCAAGAGACTGGGCAGGAAGGGCAAAGGTCGAAGTCAGTTTGACATGCCCTGTGGGGTCACGGTCACCAAGTCAGGTAAGCGCCTTTCCCTTCCCCCCCCCCCCCCTCCCTCTCTCTCTGACGTCTATTCCAGATCCGATTTTCCCGGCCTGTTTGTTATCCCTGCTTTCCCGCCTCTCTCTCTCTCTCTCTCTCTCTCTCTCTGGCTCTTTTCCTCCGAAATGTGTTCTTGTCAAGAGCTATTAAACACCATAATGTTTTATAGGAAAGTATATTTTCATTTCTAGAAAATGATGAATATCCAGCTGTTTAATCATCACTGTTGTTTAACGATGATTAAACAATAATATCATCAGCATTGCGGAGAAATATCTTATCATCATCATCATCATGAATAACAACCACAATGATCTGTAGCAAAGATAAATATCACTGCCTCTTTTTAATATCATGGTAGAGAGAGAAAAGCGAGGGGCTGTTGTTTTGTTTTCTTTTGTTTTGTTTCGTGTTGTTTCGGAAGAGAGGGGGGGGGGAGGAGGGGAGGGGAGCGTTTGAGGAACTGGAGGAGGGTATGACAGATGAAGAATCTGCTACTTAAAGGAAGAGCTTCCAGTGTGAACCCAGCTGGTCATCTCCACCTTACAATTTGGTCAAAACTGAAAGAAGCCTACAAAAGGAAACACAAGACCCGAGTCTTTCACATCATTCTATCGATATCATAACATTAACCACCCCCCCCCTTATAAACAAGAGATGAGAGTAAACAAGAGATCACAGTGTCATTATAATGGCAGTTTTATGTCCGAATACGACAGGACAAGAACTGTCACAATTTATTCCACATGCACCAATTGAAGACTGCTGATTTCTCTCACCTGTTTCTCAACTTAGCATTGCGTTTTGATATTTACTTCTATTTCCAACCTCCAGTGAGACGTTATCTTATATTGTCAGCCTCAAAACATTGCGTGGTAAAAGTCATACGATTTAAGGAAAAGGCCACTGATCTTAGGGGTTGATTTTGAAATACCGGTAGAGATACATAATTTCAACTATCATCATCAACTTTATTGTGGTCAAATTAGAGAAAAATGATAACAAAAAACTTGCAATTCATTCATGATTACTGGGGCATCTTAACCTTGGATTAAAAATGTCCTCTGAAATACGAGACATACACTTATACATTTTTCAAGTTTTATGTCTGAAATTTTGCACACAGACATTTTGATTCAATTTCTTAAGAGCCCACTGAAACAAATGTCGTGAAATTTCGTGTGTTTGATTTTTTTTTATATTGCAAATGTTCCAAGTCAGAAGGAACAAAAGTCACAAATTTCCCGTATTTTTCACTCTGAAACCTCACATTTTCTGAAAAGTTGAATAGGCAAAAATGTCAAAAATGTTCTAGTTTTTAAATTTTTGTTTGCCCTTGCACTGGTGCCAAATTTCAGCTCCAGAAGTAGAAAAATAAATATTAGTAAATTCCTCATAAAAAACGCTCGTTGAGAAAATTTAAAGGCAGTTTTTGAAATGAGGAGGGAGAAAAGGGGAGGGGGGAGGGAGTGGAGGAGAAAACATGTCCTTAAAGGTTTTTAACCCGGCCTCAAAGCGTTCTTGCCCGACAGATTTCTTTCGTTGATTTCTGTCGCAACTTTCGACTCTTTGAGGGCCTCAGTCTGCTCTCACTGCCCGCCCTCAATTTCTTTCAGTGAAAAGGCTTTTGTCGGGCCCAAAATCTTCTTCATGTCAAACTCAAGTATTTCTTTGACGATTGTCATGATCGATAGCCAACTTATGTCTAAGATAGATGTAAAAGTAAATTCGACTTATTGAGAGAATGGATACCCCGATTTGAGAGATCTTTTTGACCTTTGAAGCGATTTAATGAAAGCTTACTATAATCACTTTTAGTCTGAGAAAAACAGAAGAAAATGCATTCTAGAGCTGAAAAGAAAATAGCTATATATTTTTTATTCTCGGTTGTGCACAGTTTTAAGTTGAAAGTGAAATACTATAGTAGTATTTTTTCATTCACATCACTAATGTTTATGCTAGAAATTGTACAACGTGCATAAGTTACCGGCTAAGTATCGGAACCAAACAAGTCAAAATATCACCAGGTATACCGAAGTCTGGTCATTTCAGTTGGCTGACCTTGAAGACACAGCTAGACAAGCCGGAAAGTCATTAAGTTATTGACAACCCCGTTAACTTTTGGGTCTGGAGGCCGTTTCAAAATGTCTGCGTCCCCAGAAACATGTCAGTTTAATTTGCTCAATTTCAGTCTTTTGAAAAATCTATTGCTACCAGTGGTCAAAATAGTCCCAATGGTCATAGGCTACAAGATGGTCTTTAAATTGTAACTAAATGCTCCCGAGTGCTTGAAGAATTATATTATCTCACTCTTACCCTCACCTTAATTCTAGCCCTAGTCATAACCCTTTTCAAACTACATGGCCTTCTGCAGAACATCTCCCTTTTGTTGCCCAGAATCGAAATCTATAATCTACTGGTCTAATCAAATATCCCAAATTAAATCAAAAGACGCAATTTGTTTGATCGGAAGGGAAAATCTTGTAACAAGAAACTTTCCAGTCTATTTTGACCATCTGTCGCAATAGTTAGTACGTAAAATTGCATGCATTGCAACTGGATAAAGACCCCGATTCCAACTGCGATATGGCCAAATCTCTATCCACCTGGCTATTAAGAAGGAATCCATTACTATTTTTTGATAACTCGACCACAAGTAAACAGTCATGAGTCGAGAGTTCCTGTCTCACAACGCAGCCAGTTGTTCAGACGGTCGGTGTGGTTTTCGGTCGTTGTCAGAGCTTGGCTCGTATAGTGAACGGCTATCGCAAACACAGAATATAATATGTAATATTCTCCTCTCCACCTCGTTTCTCTTTCTCAGAGATCCATAGAATGTCCCCATCCTCCTTTCCCTTCGTCCCTCTGTCCTTCTCATATCTTCTTTCTCCCTTTTTTGTTGTTGTTTTTCTTTTCGCCCTCTGTCCATTTGGTCTTACAGTCTCTGCGAACTCTTCGCTTCTGTCCATCCTCCTACACTGAAACCTTTTTCCTCAATCTGTCTATCTTTTCCCTTTCTCTGGTATTTATTTTTCCTCATTCATTCTTTCCTTCATCTTCGCGCTCCTCCATTGATCGTTTTCTATCTAGTTCTTATCTCCCTTTGAGTTAACCCGTCCTCTTCTTTTATACCGCATTTCTTTCATATATCCCATACAATTCCTGCTAGTCGCTGTCGATTGTTCTGTCATACTCAGCATAACCTCCTTCTTGATCTGCCATCTGTAGCATATTTCGCGCCGAAATCAAGCGGTTGCGTAAACAAGGTGACTTCTGAGGACGCGATTTTATCGACAATGAGGGCAGTTTATTAATGCATTTATATATGTCTATATGACTGAAACTCTAAGAGTAAGAAAGGTATTAAAAAGTGTGATAAAACCGTGGATGAAATGGCGACATCTGTGGTTCTGTCCTTTTGACACGGACATGCTTTGATCGTTACTGTGCTGTCTCTTTTTTGTCCCGACTCTTGCGCCTGTGCCCTAAAGTATGCTTCGTTCCCATTATATTCGGCAGCCTGAGCAGTCGTATTCGCTATCCCATAGCTCTCCATAGTTTGCACTGTCATTACTTCTTTCTATCTTTCATTCTTCATTTATTTATTCATTTCTTTATTTTTGCTCTTTCCTTCCGCTTTTTCATATTTCTTTTTTCTTTTTTCTTTTTTTTTTTTTGTTGCTTTCCTCTTTCTATCTTGTTTAACTTTTTTCTTTGATTCTCTCTCCCCCTTTCTCTCTCTCTCTCTCTTTCTCTCTGTTACTTTCTTTCTCTATCAAAAACTCCTTCTTTAGGTCAATGGCTGTGGGACATCGGCATAAGTATCCAATAAGGCCCCGCCAGGCACTGCCTACACAACGACTGTGGTTTGATACTGTGCAACACCTACAAAAACATTTTAACAATATTGTTCTTGTCTAAGTGTTGTTGTTGTTGATGGCGGTGATGTTGTGTTGGTGTTGTCACTCTATCTATTGATATTTGTTGGTTGTTTTTTTCCCTGATAGAGCGAAACCGGTGCCAGACTGAGAACAACTGGACTAACTCTACTGGTAAAACAATGTGCTTACATAGAATGAAACCATCATACTGCTAGTCAACATCTGTGCACCATTGACAGCCAATCTCATTGAACACAGCACTATTATTTGTTTACCCAAATGTAACAAAACCCTGCAGAAATAAACGGAACAATTTCCTAATCAAATATAACTTTGCTACGTCTCTTAGAGATTTGTCTTCTGGCCATGGTGTGTCGTCAACACCAGAAATTGGTTACCTAGCAAAGGTGACGTTATCAGTTACAAAAAAAAAACAAAAACAACTGGATGTTCTACATCTAGTTATCGAAACAATAAATAAACATAAGGTTGACAGTTTTCTGTTTGGTGAGGCCTCTATTTCTCGCCACCCAAGGAAAACATATTTTTTTGCATGTGGAGCTGTGACAGAAGGGAGTCAGAGCTAGACATTTAAACTGTCCAGGGCGTTTGTGTCGAAAATAATCAGTGAAAACTAAGAAAAAATGGGAGCAGCGGGGGATTGTTTGCTTCAGTATTTTTGGATACGTCCTAATACTAGACAGAGAATACTGAAAAAGCAACTTATATTTGCATATGTTTTGTTTTTCTAACCCATTGAACTCTCTAAGCTGTTTCTGTCATCTTTTGTGCTTTTTCCCTCGCATTTCACCCAATCTCTCCTTATCTGTATCTGTCTGTATGAACGTGAGTTGGATATTTATAATGCAGTAGACATAAGTTGCACACATAGGCCTATATGCATTTATTAGGTTTGAACATGTTCATTGTTTTCTGTACATTAAAAATTATGCTTTTTGTTTGACTTTGAAACTTCCATAATTTTGTATCACCCCAGTCAAACCTAATCTTCTGATATCTATTTTAATTTTGTTTTTGACAAACCCTTCTACAGTGTCATGTTATACAGCACTACACTGGTAATAACGATTTTCCCATAATTGGTGATCTCCTCTGGATATTAGCAGTACAGTGTCGTTAGCCATTCAGCCAGGGAAATGTATTGATATTTCTCTCTGGGTCGCCCTTTGAATCCACCTAATCTCTCACATGTTTACAGATTATATAATTATTTTACCACTGAAGTGTCAAAGGAATAGCTTTATCATTAACAGTATTTCTGTCACACGACTATAATAGCTGTTTCAATACCGTCATATCTATTTCACTTTTTCTGTTACAACTTTTGCCTCAATGACGACTCCAATCGAACTTCAACATTCTATTTCACCTACCGCTAGAAACACACCTGCAAAAATATTACTGCAGCAGTGTGTACATTATTGCCATAGTTTTGTAACTTCAGTCTCACATATTCCTTTACATCTGTCGACGTTGTAAGGGCATCTTTGAATATGAAACCACAAACCTCCATCAACCCTCTCTGTGCTTGACTGCTGTTTGAGAATCAACAAGATCTCATTCCTGGCCGTTCTCGGTGTTGTCTCCTCATCTCTCCCTTTGTCGTTCTCTTCTCCCGCTGTCTCGGAATGTCAGATTGTTTATACTAGGCCGAGCGAGCGGGAAATTCAGTCATACCATCTCAGTTTTTGTGTCAATAAACACTCCTTTATTTGCTGGTACAACCATTTCTTCAACACCGCTACTACTTTGGTACACCACTACAACATCATACGACATGTCTCTGCCGTCTTCATAGTCAGTGAGGAGAATAAATGCCTCTGCTTACACCAGCTTACATTTTGAATTTGTTGTATCCAGTACTGTTATCCCCTATGTTCTCTGCCGACGATGTTTCCCATATTCATAACACTCACTATCTCTGTTCATGTCTAACAGGGGACGTGGTGGTGGCCGATACAGAAAACCACAGGATCCAGATCTTCAGCTCGGAGGGCACCTTCAAGTTCAAGTTCGGCGAGAAAGGGTCAAGGCCGGAACAGCTCTGCTATCCTATTGGTGTTGCCATGGCAACTAACGACCAGCTGGTGATCACTGACAGCGTCAACGCCGCGGTCAAAGTCTTCTGTCTCAACGGCACCCTCAAAAACTGCTATGTCCACTCGGGCGAGATTGAGTTTCCTTACGGCATAGCGTTGACCAGCGATGACCATATGGTGGTCACGGATATATGCAAACATTGCGTCATTGTTCTAACTGCCACCGGAAGTGTCAGTCACAAATTCGGTAGCTATGGCGACGGGCCACGCGAGTTCGACCATCCCTACTGCGTTACGACCAACTCCAGCCAGCAAATCATCGTATCGGACACGGGGAATAACTGTGTAAAAATCTTCCACTTCCACGGCCGGTTACTGCGTTGTTTTACCTCCCTTGAATTCCGACTCCCATCCGATAACTTCATGTCACTGTACGGAGTGTGCACCGATGGAGACGATAACACGATAGTCGTGTGTAACACAGGTGTGTACATTCTAACCAAAAATGGTCGTCTTTGGGAGGTCTTGACCCAGAAAGATGGGCTGACGTCCCCAAAATGTGTGGTCTACTCACCCATTGGTCGACTGATCGTGACGCAAGCGGGATATGACGTCAGGCACGAACTCTGCATATTTCGGTACCACAAAGACGACTATAAATCACTGAACACTTTAGTGTACTATGCTATATCTATTTAGACTTTTAGCTGTGAAATAACTACAAATCGGGTTGATTATAATCAAATTTTTCTCCATTTTTTCTGCATTCTGTATAGTAATGTGGTTTTAACATCTGAACTTTTTACCTCGTTACTGAATGGTATTTATATTTTGTTTGTATATATATGTATGGCATTAACATGAGCATTGGAACACTCGCTAGATTATCAAGGTCTCTTTTATATCTTTATATCTTCCACAAAGCAATGTCAGACTTTAGCCTTGAATGTTCTGTGAGACAGATTTAAGGATCGAATTAATAATATCTCCCCAAAACATCATTTTTCTGAAGAAGATGAATAAGTGCTTTTTTGTTTGTTCGTTTGCTTGTTTGTTTGTTTTGCCTGTTTGTTTGGTTTTCTGACATCCAAACTTTAGGTTGGTTTACTCATGGAACTGTCAAGAACACGATGCCTTACACGATCCACCACTCACCCACTGATTTAGAAAATTCTTCATATGGAAAAGGGAAGAACTTTGATTGTCAGGAAAAACACGCCATCGTCATCATATCATAGGAAAGTCAAAAGATCTGAAGTAGTTCGATTTTATTTCAATTTTCCCACCGGATAACCATCCCCATTCTAGGAAAATAGCACATCAGTTATGTGTGTGCTGGTATGGACATCGGTACCGGTCTCTTTGATAGTGAAGTTTCCCTTGAAAGCAAATATTAACCGTTTAAGGTCCAATACAACCTTTAAAACAAACCGACAGCATTGGTTACATTATCTCATATCAAATTTGGGACTGGACAATCCACTCTGAAATCAGCTGTAGGGACTGAATATTGTTCATTACTAAAGGTAATTTCTGTTTTGTGAAATACAATAGTGGAGTGACTATATGGACCTTCTAGTGTAATGAAGACGCATAGATAAATATAAAAGTTTCACCAGAAAGTGAAGACAAAAGCAATTTTGTACTGGCTCACACATGTCAGGACCCATTAGTGGGTCGCGCGGGTTCGCGGAAAGAACGAGCTGCACCAACAGGCTCAAATGGATTCCCTGTTGTAGATGCACCAACAAGCCCAAACAGTCGGCGACATAAACATTTATGATTTCCTGCACTAATCAGTCTTATTAAACCATTGCTCATCTCACAAGCCGCCGTATGTAAAAGTGAAACCTTTTATCCCAAGACCATCTTCTCTATGCGTGAGACCAGAACTATACTCTTGCAAACCTATCTTAATTCTCACGAACTGATGTCTGTTTACTCACGTTAGTCCTTTCGCCTAACAAATACTTCTAAAAGTTGTTCTGATCTCACCCAGCCGCTAATGCCGCTTTGTAAAAATGGATGGCAAACTTTGTTCTTATATGTGCTATAAATATAATTATGCTAGACTAGACTGAGGAGGGTTGAGGTTTTTACTATCAACATCTAGTACGTTCCATCTACTAGTCTCTCGTGATATCAAAATCAGTGTGCTGAAATCAAACTGTATAGAAATCCGGAGTCACACTGTTGGGGAGAATGTCTGCTCCGGGAAGTAAAAACGCTGGTCAAAAATAAATCTCCATTTGGCCTTTTGAATGTGAAAGTGTCAGTGACTTTAATGTTCAATAGGTGAATCTGAGGGAGAAAAGCGGAAGAAGAACCTTTGATGATCTAGTGAGCGTTTTTACCGCATTTAGCCATGGAAAGTTTGCATGGAGTATATTATGTGTATATCAGTTTAGATGAGTTTATGTGTGTCTGTGTGTGTGTTTGTGTGTGTGTGTGCGTGACTGTTATGGAAAAGGAAGCGCGAGAAATTTTATCAGTTGTTATGTAGTATTCATTGTGATCATTATCATTATGTTATTGTTGTTATTATTACATTACTATTCTCATTATTTCATAGCCAAGTGTCTGTTTTAGTCGCTCTTGCTGACCGAGAGTAGTAATTTATTATAAAAGATAATGAAATCCAACGTGTGATGTGCAAATATTGAAGTTTATATACGTTGGAATAAGCAATGGATTTTTTAGCTCCTGTTGTTGTTTTGTTTCTTTCTCTTTTCCTCTCATGCAAGTGGGAAGTGGATGAAAAACGAAGGGGGAGGTTTGAGGGGGAGGTGGAAGTATAGGAAGTAGGGAAGTATAGGAAGTAGGGAGGTATAGGAAGTAGATAAGTATAGGAAGTAGGGAGGTATAGGAAGTAGATAAGTATAGGAAGTAGATAAGTATAGGAAGTAGGGAAGTATAGGAAGTAGGGAAGTATAGGAA